>QANX01003805.1:98701-154651 GCA_003254975.1 Ochetophila trinervis
TTTTCTTACTTTCCTATTCTCAATTTAATTTGTTTCCTATTCTCATAGTTTCTTATTTTCATACTTTCCTATTCTAAATTTGTTTAGTTTCCTATTCACATTGTGTTAATTTCATAGAGTAATTATTATTTATTTCATTACTCTTTTGTCCTTTTTTTTGTGCCAATTTTGCTCGAGAATTGAACTTGCTTTTATTGTTATGTTTTAATTTTGAAATTTGCTACTTTAGTTTTATATTTTTATTTAAGATAATTGGTTCTGAAGTGCAACTTGGTGAACAAGACTTGAGTGGTAAAAGGCTTGAGTGGTGAGCATATAAAGGGTAAAAGCCAAATTTGAGTGAAACACGAGGGTTTACCATTTTTGAGTTAAACACATAAGGGAGTGTGTAAGAATGTCTTAAAGAGACAGAAAGGGAGTTTCTACTTCGGAAGAAGAGCGAGTGGCAACACCAGATCCAAAACTCTTACGACAATCTTTGGAGGGTGAGTATAGAAGGATGGAAGAGAGATTGACTTATAGGATGGAAGAAACATTGAAATCTAGGATGGATGAGATGATGGAGCAAATGAGGGAGATGACCATGGCCATGTCCAATAATACTAGAAGGGAGGGAACACGACACATGAAACAAGAAGTAAATGTTTTCGATGAAGAAGAGTATGAAGTTCAAACGGTAAGGATAAGACCTAGGAGAGAGGAGCCAAGAGGAGGAAGGGATGACAACCTAAGTTCCATTAAGATGCACATTCCACCATTCAAGGGAAGAAGTGATGCCGAGGCATACTTGGAATGGGAAAAGAAGGTAGAGTTAATTTTTGATTGTCACAATTACTCTGAGGAGAAAAAGGTTAAACTAGACGCAGTGGAGTTCACCGACTATGCTCTAGTTTGGTGGAAGCAACTTATACAATCAAGGAGGATGTATAGAGAAGATTCGATTTCAACTTGGGATGAGATGAAGAGAATTATGAGGAAGAGGTTTGTACCATCTTATTACTATAGAGAGCTTCATCAAAAGTTGCAAAGACTCACACAAGGGTCTAGATCCATAGAAGAGTATTACAAAAAGTTGAAGATGGACGAGCTAAATGATAAGGTAAGTGAAGTCTTTATGACCGCCACAAATAACCCAAAGAGAGATAGTTTGCGAACTAGAGATATAGAGCCATCGGGTTCCGATGATGATGAAGTCTCAAATCATTCCATGAAGAGACGTACATGGAGGGAGGAACCAAGGGCTAGGAAACATGAGCATAATGAAAAGAAAGTCACACTTGCACCTTTATCTCCAATGGAGGTGTATTTTGAACAATTGAAAGTTCACATGGGGATTTTGGAAGTGAGACAAATAAAAAATTTGAGTGTAAAGAGGCCAAAAGTGAAAATATTATAAATAAAGGCCCAATGGTGAGTGATTGCACTAGTAAGAAAAATAAAGAGGAAAGTGCAATAGAAAAAAGTGAGATGAGTGAAAAGAAAAAGAGTTTTAATGCAAAAGAGAGAGAATTCAGTAGTGCATTCTTAGGCAAGAAAGCAATATTATTAGTGAGGTTTTGAGAAGTTTTGCTTTGTGAAACTAACCTTAACCCCAATTTGCCTAGTATTTTTGTCTCTTTATTGCAGGACTTTGATGAGAAATCAAAATTGCATGGAGTGCCTAGAACTATTAAATATGATAGGGATGTGGAATTTTTGAGTCCCTTTGGGAAAGTTTTATGGGATGACACGTGGAGGATATTCAAACCAGGAGACTGGGTTTGGGTATATTTAAGGAAGAAAAGGCTTTTCAACCTTAGGAAGTCTAAGTTGGATGCTAGAGGCAATGGACCTTTTCAAGTGCTTGAAAGAGTAAAGGACAACTCATACAAAATCGCCCTTCAGAGTGAGTACAATGAGTCCACTATTTTTAATGTTTCTAATATTTTTCCTTTCGATATGGATTCAGATTCTAGGACGAATCTTTTTGAAGAGGAAGGGAATGATACGCGCATCATAGTGTCATATTCTACCATTGGAGCAAAAGATGATGTTTTAAGCATGATGTCCAAGCAAGGAATTACGGTGGTAATGCTGCTCGGGAGTTGCAAAGACGAAACGACGTAATTTTAGCTATTTTCGGATTACAATGGCAGTTTCGTAATTTAGCTATTTTCGGATTATAATGGCAGTTTCGTAATTATTGCTATTTCCATATTATAAAGCAGTTTTGTAATTATTTATATTTTCGGATTATTTTTATTTAGGGTTAGTTTTAAGCGTTAGGATTACTTTTCTAATTATTTTATGGTCTAGATTGATTCTTAACATAACCCTAATCTCTATATAAAAGGAAGGTTACTAGTTTGTAAAAAAAAAAACTTTGATTATTGATTAAATAGAATATATTATTGTTTTCAACAAGACTTGTGTGTTCTAAGTGAGGATAGTTCTTCTTCTACTTGTTGCAATTGGGAATTGATCTTCTTATCAAAGGTATTCACTTTGTGGCGAATTTCAATTTCATTCTTTGCCTTCTAATTAGTGTTGCTAGATACAATTGTTATCTAGAGGTGCTATAGGGCGGGTTTTTACCTAGGGTTTGTTCCGTATCATCTTGTGTGTTGGGATTACAGTTTTTTTAAGCTTGGGGTTCCGCATCACGAACTTAGTATGAAGATCAACTTGAAAAAAATTGAGAAAATAATGTTAAAAAAAACATACTATTTTATTTTATTAAAATGAACAAAGCGGTTGGCGGTTGAAGTTTAATAATATAACTTCGGATGAAAAACTATCAGCTTCATATTGATAATAGTAGAGGATTATCTTGAAACCCTAGATCAAAATGAAAATTGTATGTAAATAAATTATATATCATTTTAATCATAAAATTATAATAAATAAATATAAATTTCATATTGATTATTGAGGACTGAACAATTTCTATTATCATGAGATTGTTCAATTTGGCCAATTCCATTGAAGCATCGACCTTCATACTCGCCTAATTATTACACTTGCTTTTTCATTTTTTATAGCCTTATCAATTGCATCTGAAGCAAGTTGAAATAGTCTTCTTCACCACATGAACATTGAATTACATGACATTGCATTCATCTTTATCCCATTCTTTCCAATGTCCACTTCATACATCAAAACTTTAGTCCACCTTAGAATATATTGTTTTGGCACAATAAAATTATCAAAGAGTCGCAAGTATGCAAAAATATGTCTACATGGAATTCATTTACTCTCAAATTTCTTACAACAACATGATCCAAAGTCCAAAATTTTATTGTAAATGATTTCTCGTACTCTAGGAACCCCTTCATCTCTATTCAACCTTATATATTTTATATGTGGCATTTTTTTCACGTAAATTCTACTTTTATCTACTAAACTATGCCATAAATCATCTTGAAACTCATAAAAACTCTTACGTTTGCTTTTCAACCATATGCTTTTCCATTTGGAATGGCAATTTGATAAGAGGCTTCTCATTAAAATCAACATGATCAGTATTTAACTATGTGACATTGATTTGCAAGTGCCATGTTAAATTGAAGTATAAAACCAATAAACTTTTGAAATTTTTGGATGTCTAGATAAGAAAAAAGACTCTACTAATTTTTTTCGAAAGCCTTCCTCATTTATAAAAGCTAGTTTGGATTTGACACCAATGATCTTTTTATTTGTTTTAAAGAAGAAAATTAAAATTAAAAAAAAAATCCTTACAACCTTTTCTCTTATTTAAACATTATTTAATTCACGTTGAGTAATAGAGAATTTAAAAATTGAGAAAACTGACTAGTTTTCTCATCAATCAATTAATCATTTTTTTCTTCTCATGCCTGTAAATTGAGAAAATCGGTCAATTTTTTTGAATTTTTAAACTTTCTGCTAGCAAAATTGAAAATCTTACTAATGTAAAACTATTTATAAATTGAAAGTTTAATGTGAAATGTTTAAATAATTTAATTTGGATGAAAAACTCAAAAATAAAATAAAAAAAATAAAAAAAGTTTATGGTGACACTATAAGAAAATAAAAATAAAAAAATGAAAAAAGTTTATGTATTCCAACACTATAAGAAAAAAGATGATACTACAACGATCGTCAAATTACTATTTACGACGCATTTAAAAGTTAACATCGTATTAAATATCAAAGACGACACACTTTGAACTAATATATAATTATTAATTTTCTTTTCACAAGTGTGATGTGCAATTTGTAAAACGTCGACTTAAAATTAAGCAAATACGACGAACAACAAAAAATCTTCGTGAATACAATTAATATAAAATGCCTAAAGTCCACGTGCCCAAGACTAGAGTCGAGGTGGCATGACGTGGCAACCTAAGACGACAATTTTCCACTGTCGCGTAAAACACATTAACTACGACGGTCAAGACCGTCTTATATGGCACCGTTTAAAACACCTTACACGACGCACAATGCGTGTCATGGATAACACTAAAAGACAATGCACAATGTGCATCATCTAAACATATAACACGACACGCATTGTACATCGTGGATACTACCAAAGACGTCGCACAATGTGCATCGTGGTTACTACCAAAGACGATGCACAATGTGCGTCGTCTAAACCCTTTACACGATGCACATTGTACGTCGTGATTAATGACCACACACATGCACATTGTGCATCTTGGATAGTATTTTTTGCAAAATAACACCGTTTTACATGCTGTTATCAGGGTTTCCAATTCCATTTCTTCTTCATTTTGCTCAAACCCGAAACCTCCACACGACTCCGAAGTCCTCGCATTCGGACCCAAGCATATTTCTTCGCTGTTTGTCTCCGAAAACTAGCCAAAATCGTGTCATTTTGCCTCATGTAAGTAATACTTTTAGCTTTAGATTCATTATATGGTTTTTTAAGGTTGAAATAAAGTGTTTTAGTTTCAAAATTTATGCATATTTTGACTGTTTATTAGTGATTTTCCGAATGTGTTTATTGTGTTTTTATGTGTTTATGGTTGAATTTATGCATAGTAGTTTCAGAATTTGAATTTATGTATAAGTGTTTTTTATTAGGTTTTGATTTTGAACTGTATTTTTGTATATTTGTTTGTGTTTTGGAAGCGTGGTGGTGGCTGTTTTGAACTTTAGAGCCGTAATCGGTGTGGATAGCTACGGAATTTGGTGGCCGTTTTGACTTGATAGGCCTATTGGGTGGCTGCCGTGGATTTGTATCGTCTGTGGTTGCAGTTTTGAGCTTTGGCAGCCAATTGGTAAGTATAAATATACATGCATATATATGAGCTGATATAGATTTACATATTTATAGGTTTTGTCCATCAATGTGCATGTATGTTAATACGATGGGCTTTATGTGTGAATTAGTATATAAAAATATATATAAATTAATGCGACGGGCTTATGCACCGTTGTAACTAAATATAAATTTTATATGCAAATACAACGGAGTCATATTAGTACTTATATGCATATCATTTAATTTCCACCATATTAGTATTTTTAACTTTATATGGATTTTTAAAATATATAAAGACGACGCACAATAACCATCAAAGACTCGTCTAGGGATTTTTAAAATATATAACAATATTCGATTAGCTAATAAAACATAATTTTAAATAGTCTATATTTATTTTTATTAGATATAAAAATATGTTGTCATACATTAACTTTGCATAGGTTTATATAAAGATGGATAAATCATGATGGATAACAATGGATAGGAGAACAAAAGTATTTGAGGTTGAATAAATTTATAAAATTTAGTGAGAAGAATATGAATAGTGATGGTAAAATTTCATGTCATTGTTTGGAATGTGAGAATCTATACTTCACACTATTGAAGAAGTTAGAGGACATGTGTTTTTTAAAAGATTTTATACAAGTTACAGTAGATGGATTTTGCACAGAGAAGATATGGAAGAGAACATAGATTTTATAAAAGCTATTAAAATGAATGTTGAAGTTGATGCTAATGTGGGCATAGATGAAGATGTTATTAGCAATAATATTGACATGATGTATGCTTCCTGTGACAATTTTGTGGATAATCCAGATGCATTTAAGAGTTTGTTGGAGGATGCAGAAAAATCCTTGTATCCAGATTGTACAAAATTTACCTAATTATCAACTTTGGTAAAATTGTACAACTTGAAATTAAAATATGGATTTTCAGACAAAAGTTTTTTTGAACTGTTGAAATTATTGCGGGAAATGTTGCTGGTTGATAATGCACTCCCAAAGTCTATGTATGTTGTGAAAAAAAATTGACTGCATTGGGGATGAATTATGAGAAAATACATTGTTGCTCGAAAAATTGTATTTTGTATAGAAAACAATATGAAGAGCTTGAATCTTGTTCTATGTGTGGAGAATCTAGATGGAAGTCCAACGACGATGAAAGTAAGCGTATTAAGGTTCCAGAAAAAATGTTATGGTATTTTCCACCAATTCCTCATTTTCAAAGGATGTTTCAAAGTGTTGAGACAACAAAAAATTTAACTTGGCATGCAAATGAGAGGGAGGTTGAAATTGAGAAGTTGAGGCATCTTGCAAATTCTCCATCGTGGAAGTTGGTTGATCAATTATGGCCTGAGTTTGGGAATGAATCTAGGAACTTAACGCTTGGAATTGCTGCAGATGGAATTAACCAGCACAAACATATGAGTAGTAAATATAGTTGTTGGCCAGTATTAACAGTTACTTATAATCTTCTACCATGGATATGTATGAAATAAAAGTTTATAATGTTGACTTTATTAATTTCTAGACCACACCAACCAGGTGAACGCATTGATGTTTATTTGCAGCCATTTTTTGATGATCTGAAGAAGTTGTGGGTTGAAGGCGTTGACACTTGGGATGCCTATAGGAAACAATACTTCACAATGAAGGCAGTATTATTGTGGACTATAAATGATTTTGCAGCATATGTTGACTTGTCTGGTCATGTCGTCAAATGTTATTTTGCTTGTTGGATTTGTAGTGAAGACGCTTCTGCCCAAAGTTTGAAACATGGGATGAAAATGTGTTATTGTGGACATAGAAGATTCCTTTGTAGTCATTATCCATTTCGAAAGCAAAAGAAGGCTTTTAACAGTTTGCAAAAGTTTTGTGCAACGTTTTTAGCTATGACAGGAGAACAGATCCTTAAGAAACTTGATGCTATGACATTTGATCATAGAAATCAACGTAAACGAACAAATGCTAATAGATGTGCTTGGAAAAAAAATTTATATTCTTTGAGCTTGAATATTGGAAATCATTATATCTAAGACATAATCTAGATGTCATGCACATTGAAAAAAATGTATGTGAGAGTATCGTTGGAACTTTACTTAACATTCCTGGGAAGACAAAAGATGGACTTAATGCTCGATTGGATTTGGTAGAATTGGGTTTGAGAAAAGATTTAGCACCTATGATGGAAGAGAAAAGGATTTATCTTCCACATGCTTGCTACACTTTGTCTAAGGAAGAGAAAAGGAAATTTTGCAAGTGTTTGGATGATTTAAAAGTTCCAGATGGTTATTCATCGAACTTTAGAAATATTGTTTCGATGAAAGATTTAAAATTGAATGGTATGAAATGGCACGATTGTCATACATTGATGCAACAATTGCTTCTTGTTGCGTTCAGGTAATTTCTTTCTAAGGATGTGAGATATGCAATTACAAGATTTTGTTTCTACTTAAATTCTATTTGCAAAAAAGAGATAGAAGTTGTGAAGTTAGACATTATCCAAACTGAGATTGTAACAACATTGTGTCTGTTGGAAAAAAAATGTTCCCCATCTTTTTTTGATATAATATCTAACTATACATTTGGTTCTAGAAGTGAGATTGTGTGGACCGATTTACTTCCGATGGATCTATCCTTTTGTGAGATACAAGAAAGTATTAAAGGGATTTGTCAGAAATCACAATCGACCATAAGGTTACATTGCTGAGAACTACATTGTTGAAGAAGCCATGGAGTTTTGCAGTGAGTATCAGAAAGAATTGGCATCAATAGGGAACCTGCCCTATCAATATGAACAACAATGTGTGGATGAAGATGTTGGTGATCCCTTAAAGGGTGGGAAGAACATGAAAGTTGATCGAGAACTTTAGGAGCAAGTTCATTTTATATACTTTCAAATACGGCCAAAGTGCAACCTTACTTCGAGTAAGTTATACTGTTACTATAATTATTTTATTAAGGGTACGAAACTCACTTTGACCAAATTTAGCATGTTGGCATGTTGCAGAGAGCATATGAATACTTGAGGTTAGATAATTCTAACAAATTCAGTAAAAATGAGCAAAATCAGACCTTTATCAAATGGTTTAGAGATCAAGTAAGTTGTTCTCTCTCTCTCTCTCTCTATATATATATATATATATGCTCGGTTGTGACAAAATATGAATAGTATTTTGACTTTATGAAGCATTTTAATAGATTCTGAAGGAGCTGAATGAAGGAAAAAACAAAGTGTCTGAAACTTTGAGGTAGATAGCACTGAGACCGCAATTTAATGTGATATCATATTAAGGATTCGATATTAATGGGTTTCAGCTTCATACTTCGAACGGGATAATAAGCACGTTACACAAAATAGTGGAGTAAGTTTGGTTGCAAAGACAATGCAATATACAAGTGCAAAGGATGATAATCCGGTTATTCATGATTTTCCATTCTATGGTACTTTGGTTAAAATCTGGGATGTTGATTACATTAAGTTCTGAATTCTAGTATTCAAATGTGATTGGGTCGACGACAAACATGGTGTAAAAATTGTTGAATTGGGCTTCACATGTGTCAACTTACAAAAACTTGGCCACAAATTTGATCCATTTATTTTGGCTTCACAAGCAAGACAAGTTTTTATGTTGATGATCCTAGCAACTCACAGTGGTCCGTTGTTTTAAGTCCCCCTCATTACAAGGACATGAGAGATAACTCCATCGGAATAGATTCATTTCTAGATGGTGTTATGGTTCACTCTCCATTTTGTTTCGAGCTTGCCCAAGGATCATATTGAAGTTGATGAAGATTATGAGGAAGGTTGTGTTCATGGTGATTGTAGAGGAACATAGATAAAAAGTAAAACAAATAAATAATTTGTATTGTACATTTAAGAATTATAATATGATTTACTATTATGTATTAATAAAATCTATTTAAGTTATATTGTGATTTTTTGACCATTTAAGTTAAATTGTGATTAATAAAATGTAAAAATGCTAAATAGTGATTAATAAAATATATTTAAGTTAAATATTGATTAATAAAATCTTATCAATTAATATTGATTAAATAAATTCCATAATATTCCTATGCAAATTGATGCATTCTACGGGACCACTAGATAATGACCTTGATGGTTATGATGACGCAGCCAGCTCTGTAAAGAAACCAAAAAAGACTAGAAGACCATCAGTGTTAAGTAGAATACATAAAAAAAAAACAGCGGATGGAGATGAACCTGTCGTTTATAATGAGTTTGGAGTTGGAGTTAATCGCGCTGGAGCAGATCTAGCCAAGTTTGAGGGTCTCCAAACTTGGAATATAATTCGAATCAATTATAGAAATTAGAGTTTTGTGCCTCATGAATTGAAACAGCTTATGTGCGAGACAATATTGGTAATTAATAATATAATATGATTTACTATATTTTGTGTGTGTACTTTAACTTATTATGTATATCTTACCAAATTTTAACTTATATGTGCAGCAATATTATAAAAAAGATAACTCTCTAAAGAAAAAGACATTGAAAGATTGTTCAGAAAAATGGAGGAAGTTCATGAGCACTTTGTATACAGATCATGTTCTTCCATATATTGAATCGGGGCAACTAGATGTTTTAGATCATCCTCCAGAGGGCTATACTTCCATCACACAAGAAGCATTGGATGAGTTTGTCTCACAACGATTGACTCTGGATTGGGCAGAAATTATTTTATCTATATTCAATTCTATTTGACAATTATTTTTTTATAATTAATTAAGATGATAATTTTTTTTATATATGTATGCAGATTCTTCACAAAGACCATTCTGTATTGAGAAAAAGAAATAAATATAATCATCATACTTTATCTTGTAAAGGATATACTCGGTTGGAGTATGAACATGTATATTAATTTCTTTAATGTGATAATAGATTAATATTATAATATTATGGTGCTATGTTGTGATTAACACGTTTGGTTAAAATGTTAGAAACTGAGGACCGAGAGCAGCGAGCGGGTGCTACGGGAGGTGTTGTGGAAGAAGGGTCATATGGACAAGGCTGGAAATTACAAATCTAAAGAAGCTGCTGCAATTGGAGAAAAAATTGTAAGATTTTTTTTTCTTATGAAATCTTGTTTGTGTAATGATTGAATGTGTTGATAAAACATTAATAATTGCAGGATGAGTTGTTAGACCAGCATGCTCAAGGAGAGTTTGATGCATCATTGGGCACACCCAATGATATATTGATAAAGGCATTGGGGACTCCAGAACGTAGAGGTCGAGTTAGGGCAGTGAGTCATAATGTGACTCCAACTGAATATTGGTACATCCCGAGATTAAGTTCAAAGCATAAAGGAAAAGAACATGCCAGCAAAGAAGAAATAAACAAGCTGAAAAAAGAATTAGCTGCAAAAGGACAACAGATGTCCCAAAACGATCTACAGATGGCTACATGCTGAAGGAGAACTTACATATGATTAGTTCACAGATGGCAAGCATGAGGCTGAACTTTTGATGCGGAACCCCAAACTCAAAGAAACTGTAATCTCAACACACAAGATGATATGGAACAAACCTTATGTAAAAGCCCGCCCTATAGCACTTCTAGATAACAATTGTATCTAGCAACACTAATTAGAAGGCAAAGAATATAATTGAAATTCGCCACAAAGTAAATACCTTTGACAAGAAGATCAATTCCCAATGCAACAAGTAGAAGAAGAACTATCCTCACTTGGAACACACAAGTCTTGTTGAAAACAAGAGTAGATTCTCAATAATCAATAATCAAAGTTTTTTACAAACTAGTAACCCCCCTTTATATAGAGATTAGGGTTAGGTTAAGAATCAATCTAGACCACAAAATAATTAAAAAAGTAATCCTAAGGCTTAAAACTAACTCTAAATAAATATAATCCGAAAATAGCAATAATTACAAAACTGCCATAATAATCCAAAAATAGCAATAATTACGAAACTGTCATTATAATCCAAAAATAGCTAAATTACGAAACTACCAATATAATCCGAAAATAGCTAAAATTACGAAACGGCCATTATAAGATGCTTATTTTTAAAACTACGTCGTTTCGTCTCTGCAACTCCTGAGCATCAATACCACTTTCATCCCTTGCTTGGACCTCATGCTTAAATCATCATCTTTTGCTCCAATGGTAGAATATTGCTTTATGATTCCCGCATCATTCCCTTCCTTTTCAAAAACATTTGTCCTCGAATCTGAATCCATATCGAAAGGAAAAATATCATAAACATTAAAAATAGTAGACTCATTGTACTCACCCTTAAGAGCGATTTTGTATGCGTTGTCATTGACTCTTTCAAGTACTTGAAACGGTTTATCTTCTCTAGCAACCAACTTCGATTTCCTAAGATTAGGAAACCATTTCTTCCTTAAATATACCCAAACCCAATCTCTTGGTTTGAATAACCTCCACGTGTCATCCCATAAAACTTTTCCAAAGGGACTCAAAAATTCCACATCCCTATCATATTCAATAGTTCGAGGCACTCCACGCAATTTTGATTTCTCATCAAAGTTCTGCAATAAAGAGACAAAAACACTAGGCAAATTGAAGTTAAGGTTAGTTTCACAAAGTAAAACCTCTCGAAACCTCACTAACAATATTGCTTTCTTGCCTAAAAATACACTATTCACTTCTCTCTCTTTTACATTAAAACTCTTTTTCTTTTCATTATTCTCACTTTTCTCTATTGCACTTTCCTCTTTATTTTTCTTACTAATGCAATCACTCACCATTGGGCCGTTATTTATATTATTTTCACTATTGACCTCTTTACACTCAATTTTTTTATTTGCCTCACTTTCCAAATCTCCATGTGAACTTTTGGATAATTTCAATTGTTCAAAATACACCTCCATTGGAGATAAAGGTGCAAGTGTGACTTTCTTTTCATTATGCTCATGTCTCCTAGCCCTTGGTTCCTCCTTCCATGTGCGTCTCCTCATGGAATGATTTGAGACTTCATCATCTTTAGAACCCGATTGCTCTATATCTTTAGTTCGAAAACCATCTATCCTTGGGTTATTTATGGCGGTCATAAAGACTTCACTTACCTTATCATTTAGCTCATCCATCTTCATCTCTTTGTAATACTCCTCCACGGACCTAGACCCTTGTGTGAGTCTCTGCAACTTTTGAAGAAGCTCTCTATAGAAATATGAAGGTACAAACCTCTTCCTCATAATTCTCTTCATCTCATCCCAAGTTGAAACCAGATCTTCTCTATATCTTCTCCTTGATTGTATAAGTTGCTCCCATCAAACTAAAGCATAGTCGGTGAACTCCACTGCGGCTAGTTTAACCTTCTTCTCCTCAGAGTAATTGTGACAATCAAATATTAACTCTACCTTCTTTTCCCATTCCAAGTATGCCTCGGCATCACTTTTTCTCTTGAATGGCGGAATGTGCATCTTAATGGAACTTAGGTTGTCATCCCTTCCTCCTCTTGGCTCTTCTCTCCTAGGTCTTCTTCTTACAGTTTGGACTTCGTACTCGTCTTCATCGGAAACAATTACTTCTTGTCTCCTGGGTTGTGTTCCTTCCCTTCTAGTAGTATTGGACATGGTCATGGTCATCTCTCTCATTTGCTCCATCATCTCATCCATCCTAGATTTCAATGTTTCTTCCATCCTAGAAGTCAATCTTTCTTCCATCATTCTATACTCACCCTCCAAAGATTGTCGTAAGAGCTTTGGATCTGGTGTTGCAACTTACTCGTCTTCCGAAGTAGAAACTCCCTCTCCGTCTCTTTTGGACAATCTTACACACTGCCTTACGTGTTTAACTCAAAATTGGTAAATCCTCTTGTTTCATTCAAATTTGGCTTTTACCCTCTATATGCTCACCACTCAAGCCTTTTACCACTCAAGTCTTGTTCACCAGGTTGCACTTCAGAACCAATTATCTTAAACAAAAATATAAAACTAAAATAGCAAATTTCAAAATTAAAACCTAACAATAAAAGCAAGTTCAATTCTAGAGCAAAATTGGCACAAAAGAAAAGGGCAAAAGAGTAATGAAACAAATAATAATTACTCTATAAAATCAACACAATGAGAATAGGAAATTAAATAAATTTAGAGTAGGAATGTATGAAAATAAGAAACTACGAGAATAAGAAAGTAAGAAAATAAGAAACTATGAGAATAGGAAACAAAGAAATTAGAAAAGTAGGAAATAAGGACTAATAAAAATCAGAAATCAATTAGAAATAAGTAACTTTCCTAATATTCAAGCAACCAATCTCAATATTCCAACTTTCAATATATTTTTATTTATTTTTGTTTTTGCTACGATTTTTCTTTGTATATATAATTAGATTCTTCTTTTTTTGCTTCTGTTTTTTCTTTTTTTTTTTGGTACGATTTTTTTTTTACAATTTTTTTTTTGGATACTAAAACACCAAGAACAATGAAGAACAAGAAGAACTCAAGAACAACAGAAAATAAAAAGCTAATCAAAGACTCTAAAAAGAAAAACAAATAAAAAGATAAATAGAAATTTATCTTGGCCTTGCATAGATACCAAATGATGCGGAACTCCAAGCTTAAAGAAACTGTAATCCCAACACACAAGATGATATGGAACAAACCATAAGTAAAAACCCGCCCTATAGCACCTTTAGATAACAATTGTATCTAGCAACACTAATTAGAAGGCAAAGAATGATATTGAAATTTTCCACAAAGTAAATACCTTTGACAATAAGATCAATTCCCAATGCAACAAGTAGAAAAAGAACTATCCTCACTTGGAACACACAAGTCTTCTTGAAAACAAGACTAGATTCTCAATAATTAATAATCAAAGTTTTTTACAAACTAGTAATCTCCCTTCATATAGAGATTATGGTTAGGTTAAGAATCAATCTAGACTAGAAAATAATTAGGAAAGTAATCATAAGGCTTAAAACTAACCCTAAATAAATATAATCCGAAAATAACAATAATTACAAAACTGCCATTATAATCCGGAAATAGCAATAATTACGAAACTGTCATTATAATCCGAAAATAGCTAAATTACGAAACTACCATTATAAGATGCTTATTTTTAAAACTACGTCGCTTCCGTCTCCACAACTCCTGAGCATCAATACCACATTCATCCCTTGCTTGGACATCATGCTTAAATCATCATCTTTTTCTCCAATGGTAGAATATTGCTTTATGATTCCCGCATCAACTTTGCTGCCAATCCATTTCCAAAGATGATTTCTGATCATTTTGTAAACAACATTTGGCAACTTTTCCTGATGCAGAGATGCATGTAAGAACACATTCACTAGAACACGCATATTTTGATAATCCTATCACACCATCTCTTACTGCATCCCCACCTATGAGAAATCCAGAGGTATATAACTAAGACTTTTTATAATTATTTATTTTATTTTATTAAGTCACAAAATTTTATGTTTTTCTAACATCGGTTTGTTTTTTTGTCTTAGATGGTTTAGAGTGTAGATTGCATGCTTGATGTGGACACGCATGATAATATAATAGCAAAAGGACGGATGTTTCCTACGATAGATCCTGAAATTGTATGTCACGGAGTGCAGTTAGGCTATTAGAATGTTTGTGTTAATGTGCATGTGGTGATTGATCCTTTGGCACAGCTACCAATCCCTTCTTATGCCATAGTTTCAGTAGGAGAAGCTCTGGGTTTGTTTTGTGCGTAGCCAAAATCTTTGGTCATTTTACTAGGAAACGAGGTAATTATTGATGTAAATTTTATTTGGTTATTTCTCATAGTTTTAAATATTGCAAAATGAGATTAATTTGTTAACAATA
Source organism: Ochetophila trinervis (assembly GCA_003254975.1). Lineage (NCBI taxonomy): Eukaryota > Viridiplantae > Streptophyta > Magnoliopsida > Rosales > Rhamnaceae > Ochetophila > Ochetophila trinervis. The sequence continues at coordinate 113,748 of QANX01003805.1, forward strand.
TTTGTAGGTACAAGGTGCGTGAAGAGCTGCTAAAGGCAAGAGAGTTGTCGAGTCTGACTCTAGCAATACACCCCGATCACGTCAGTCACAATCATCTGCAATGTGACAAAAGAGTGGGGAAGAAGATATCTATGCTGGCTTGCCTCCAAAAGTTCGGCTCTGAGCTATGATAGTTTCTAGTATCCAAGACCAAGACTTTGGTCTTGAAAAAAAGTTGGGAACTGGTATGGCCGGCAATGAATTATCTGTAGTCGTGAGCAGAGATGACATATATGCATTTTGTCATATGGACATGTTTATCGTCGATTGCATCCTAGTATACATAAGGTTATTATATTATTTTTAAATTTATTTTCTTTCCAATATAAATGTTATTATATTTTCAAAGTTTTATATATCGTTTGTCATTCTAAATGTTTATTTTAGGCTGTTATATGAAAAATGGAGAAGAAGTGGAAAATTTATATACTTTGGATTTATTGATCCACAGACAGCTGCTATGGAGGAGAAAGTAGGGCTATAAAAATCTTTAATAGATGAAAAAGCACTAGTACTAACCATAAAATATGGTTGATTCCATATTACCACCCATAAGTATTTTAAATAAAGTAAATTAGATAGTGCTATAATATTAGTAATGTTTTTTTTTGTTTTACTAATTCATTTTTAGTGCAATAAATGTTATATAAATGTTTATTTTTTCATTAATGGTCATTGGATGCTCTGCGTTGTCAATTCATTTGAGGGATTTGCTTGGTTTTTTGATTCTATTAAATCAGATGTCAGTACAGATTTTAAACAAATGATTAATAGGTAATTTATTTAATTTTTTTTACTTTTATTAATTATATTAAATGTTTTTAACCATTTTCATTTCTGCCATATGGAAAAGAGCTTTTGTAATATGGAATGGACTGAAGACTAGAAAATTCAAGAAGAGCAATTTGGTTTGGCCAAGCACAAAGGTAATAAATCCAAAATACTACATTTTACTATTTTTTTTTTAATTTAATAATTTCATTCTTATGTATTTGAATTTTTTGTTCAAATTCAATTGTAGACTCCTTTGCAATCGGGTAGGACTAAATGTGCATACTATGTATGCATCATGATAAGAGAAATTTTAAATATGAACGAAGATTTTTCCTCACCAAAGTCCTATCATAACTTGGTAAGCTTAATGAACTATTATTGTCATATTTATATTTATAATTATACTATCTTATGTTAAATATATTTAATGTTTAAAATATGATGTTTTTCTTAAACAATTCCATAATAATGTTTGGGTGCAAGATTATCTGGACGAATTCAGAGATGAATAGGCTATATATTTAATCGATGGAATTTCTAATCTAGAAATTTCTTTATCTAGTGTCGATTAAATATTATATAAATTAAATGTTATTATTTTACTATTTTATTTAATATATGTTACATTTACTTTTTTTCATTTTTATTTTATAAACTTTTATCCAATTCATCTATTATAAATCATTTTAAATTATTCAGAAAAATATATATTTGAAACCCTAAAAATATAATTCAGAAAAACCAAAAAAAAATGCAAAAAATTAAAAATATTAAAAATGAAAAAAAAATTACGTGCGTTTTCGTTTAGGGGACATAAGACGATGCACATTGTGCATCGTCTTTGATGTGAGTAAATTGACATAGACGACGCACATTGTGCGTCGTGTTTGATACCAAATACGATGCGTTTTGTCCATCGTTCACCCCACCAAAGGTGACTCACATAATGCCACGTCAAACCATACTACGATGGACTTTGCGTATGACGTGTTATGGCTATAAAAATGACGCTAAAAAATCGTCGTATTTAATGTTAATGACGACGGTTTTTGTGCGTCGTGTATTCTTAAGATTTTAAACGACGATGCTTTAGACAACGATACTGTCATTTAAAGCATTTCAGACGACGTTTTATGTGCGTCGTGAAAATGGTATTTTTTTATTGTACAAAGGGATTTATATATTCTCTTGTACAAGTCAAAGAGCTCTGTGAGTGGTCTCTGGTGTCTAAATGTTAGCAAACTATATACCTCAGGTTTCCCCTTTCTGCGAAATAGCATGCGGAAAAATAAATAAATAAAAAATAAAATTTATATGCCTTTGAAGCTAAGTTATAACGTTTTTCTAGACAAAATTCTGGTAAGGTAAAATTAGGTAAGTCATAGCCTCTCTTTTCTTAATCCAATTTTTGTGACAACAATTTGTTTCATAAATACTTTAAAGGTAATTTTCTACAGTCTATACATATATAATGTATAAATAATAGAGTCGTTTTATTTGTGATAAAATAATTTAGAATTATTCAACACTGGCTGCTATCTTTAGGCCACTGAATTGATTAATAAATATGCACCATTATTTTAAGTTACCTATGTTCAATAACCCCTCAATATATATATGTTTGAAGCTAGAATTCTAAACTTTCCAATAATTTTTTTTTCTAATGCAGAAAATAAAAAAAAAATAAAAAATTACTAGGAAGAACTGAAGAAATTATAACATCCTTCCAAACAGTAAACCGAACATATATAATAAATAATAAATAAAATGTACAAAGATTAAAAGGATCAAAGTAATCCCAAACAACGAACCTCCACGGACGCATTGAAACCCTATTGAAGAAAAACTCCATTGGCGACAATTTCAAAAGGGAAAAGTCAATAATACATAATCAAAACAAAGCCAGAAAACGGCTAAACCCTAAACAAAGATCCGGAACCCAAACTCAAGAGACAAATTTTTAAATTTGATTCCCATTCAAATGTCCATGATGCGCAACAATACAAATAATCCGGAAGAGAAGACAACCAAATCATCAAATGAGTGTGAATAGCTTTGGAAAGAAAATCTGCCACTTTATTTCATTCGTAGAAAATATAAGTGATCTGAAAATTAATAGAAAAAAAATAAAGGGCAAACAAAAAATAAATTAAAGAAAAAGCTTTCAATATGCGTGGCCAATATTTTTATTATTATTTTTGGATGAATATATATATATAGATATATATATCCAATAATATTCCTACATTATTATATATCGATTTTGTTTATTTATTATTTATTGCCTCTTGCTCTTCTATGTTTATTTTTCTACATAGACCTTCATTATTTATTTGACGTGCAACTTCCTTAGGTGTTCAAGAATGAGATATTATTTGCTGTAGTTTGTGTACTTTTTCTTACTTGTCTTATAAATTATCTAAATAACCTTTTAAAATTCAACCAAATTAACTATTCAATGCGTTTTTCTTCGCGGAAATAGCAAGCCATAAGGGAGTTCATCAAAGAAAAGTCTTGGGAAATGATTTTGGCTTGACCTCTAAATTTTTAAAAAAATAATAAACCTAATAAGAGCATCTTCAATGTATTTTTTAAAAGTATAAATTTTTATTTATTTTAAAGAGCAGTCTTCAATTTGACAACTTTAATAGACCATTCAAATTAGAAATTTAAAATATATAATAAGACCTAGATCATCTCTAATGCACTCTCTAAAAGCTTTAATTTCTCTATTTTAAAGAGTAATCAAGCTTTTTGGTACTCTAATAGGCTCTCTAAAATGAAAAATTAAAATAGAGAATGAGACTTGGCTCTCTACATTTGGAGAGTCAAACTCACTCTCTATATACAACTTTTAATGCATTTTATTTATTGTTGTGCAATTTTCAAAACACAACTATAATTATATTTAATTTTATATTTTTTTCTTTTATACATATAAAATTACTTTACTAGTTGTATGTTTTATATATTCATGTTATGCATTAATTATTTATTAAAAAATGAAAAATAAAGAGTGTGATAAATAGTACCATTGGAGTTGAATAAAAAATCACACTCTTCATTTTATAAATTATTAAATATGCTCTTTATTTTAAAAATTATACTCTTTAAAATAAAGAACACCATTGAAGATGCTCTTAGCTGTCCAAATGTAGATAGCCAAATCCACTCTTCATATAAAATTTGTAATACACATATTTATTGTAGCTACAATTTTCAATGCACATTTAACAATTTTATTTAACAAAATATTTTAATTTATTGGATTTTTTTCTATAATATTCAAAAGAGAGAGAAATGTAAAATAATTATTTATTGAAAAATAAAAAATAAAGAGTAGTGATAAAGAGTGTGGTTGGAGTTAGATAAAAAATTTCACTCTTTATTTAATTAAAATTTCAAATATGCTCTTTAAAATAAAAAAACACCATTGGAGATACTCTAACACTGATAGTTTCTGAATCATAGTCATATTCGTACTTTTGTCTTTAAACTTGTTTAAGAATTTTAGTCTATAAATTTTAGTTTTTGTTGTATTTTGGTCCTTAATGCTATTTTTAGTTTAAATGTTACAATTTTGAAAAAGGAAATTACACGTGGGGTATCTGAACTATATTGGGTGTTACTTTTAGGTACTCAAACTTTTTTCGTTGCAAATAGTATATAAATTTGTCGTTCTTACGTGAGAACTTTATAATGGTTTTTTTTACGGAATCAATGATGTCTTGGGTCCACAAAAACTATAATATTTGCTTTCAATTTTGCTGAACATGGTTTGTGTGTATAATTTGTATCCGTGTGAGATTGGGTTAGAAAAGGGAATAGAATATTGAAAAGGTTGTCTGTTGTGCTTTCATTTTACTGAACATGGTTTGTGTATTCTTGTGGGGTTGGGTTAGAAAGTAAGTTTGTTGTGTGTCACTGTGCATTGATTTTGTTAAGATTGGTGATATTATGCTTTATAGAAAATAGGCATGCAGTTAGGGTATGGAAAAAACACTAATAGTTTTTATAGGTTTCTTGGGAAGGGTTTAGTAGATGATGGATTGATGTACATCTATGGGGATGAACATGTTGTGAGGATGAGTTCTAATCTTCACCCAAACAACATTGCCAAGCTCTATATTACAAAGTTTACCCTTCTAGAGCCTTTATCCATTATACCACCACTACAATCTTCACGTACATTGAAAACAAAGGCCCAAAAAGCCCAATGCAACACCCCTGACCCATCCCATGCACAAAAAACCCAAGCTTGCACCCCAGCCTCAGCTTGCCTCTCAGCCCTCATTGCTTACCCAATTTGAGTGGGAATCCCAGGTTCAGCCCACGCCACAACCTCACCCAAACACCACACCCCTGGCCCATCTCACACCTCACCCTCACCCCAACCCCACACTCAGACCCTAGCCTCACCCTAACACCACATCCCTGGCCCATCTCAACCCTCAGCCTCACCCCAACCCCAAGCCTATACAGATACAACCTCACCCCAAGCTCACACCCCAGCCTCACCCTAACACCACACCCCTGGTCCATCTCAACCCCCAGCCTCACCCCACACCCACATCCCATATCCATCCCAGGCCTAAACCCCAAACCCATTTCAGGCCCACATCCCTGGCCCAGACCCTGGACCCATCTCAACCCTTACCCCCATCCTCAAATGCAGAAACAATGAGTGATGATAGTAAATACTCTGACTTTTGTCAATCTGATTATGATCAAGATGATGATGACATTACTTTAAATGGGAATGTTATAAAAATGTGGAATGGAATGGGCTGAATATTCAGCAGCCATGGGGAGAAGATGAAGAAGATGATATAGGGCAGAATGAACCTGATTTGGCCGATGAGGTATTGCAGGATTGGACGAGTACAGACAGTGATGATGATGATATTAGGGTTAGACGTAGACGTGCATTTGAATTTAATGCAACAACTGACTTGGCAGATCCTCAATTTAGGCTATGAATGGTGTTTATTAATGTTGATATTGTTAGGAAAGCTATAGTTACTTATGGGATAAAGCAACAAAGGGTTATCAAATACATTAGTAATGACAAAATGAGGGTTAGAGCCAAATGCCAAGGTAAAGGTGATGGAGGTAAGGACAGTGAGTTGTTGCTTTTTGCTTATGTTGAGCCAGAGGGTACAAGCTTTAAGATAAAGACATTGGTTGACACCCATACCTGTTATGGAAAGATATTTGATAACCTAGTGTCACAAGTAAGTGGTTGGCTGAGAAGTATGTTGATAGGTTTAGGCATGAACCTAAATTGAAGTACAATGCGTTTTTTGAAACGGTCAAGGTAGATTACTTTTGTGAGATGAGTAGGCCAAGATTCTACAAGGCAAGGAATAAAGCTCTGAAAATTATTGAAAGTTCTGTGGGCTTTCAATATGAGTAGGTGTGGGCATACTGTGAGGAGCTTAAGAGAAGTAATCATGGCAGTTCTGTGTGGGTGGAAAGTGAGTTGCAAGGTGATATTTCATTGTTCAAGAGGATATATGTTTGTTTTAAGGCTTTGAAGCAATGCTTTGTTGAAGGGTGCAAGCCAGTAATTAGCCTTAATGGCTATCATATTAAAGGTCACAATCAAGGCCAATTACTAACTACTGTTGGGATAGATGCTGACAACTCAATATATCCAATTGCATATGCATTGACAGAGGCAAAGAATAAGGATACTTGACTCTAGTTTTTAGAATTCCTCATACAAGACTTATGCATTGTGAACAACCCTGCATGGACTTTCATGTTAGACAAACAGAAGGTTTTAGTTAATGCTTTAGATGAGTTGGTTCCAAATGAAGAGCAGAGGCATTATGTGCATCATTTTTACAAAAATTATGCAAAGGCAGGATTCAAAGATCCTGCTCTTAGGCAAGGCCTATAGGCTGCTGCTAGGGCTGGAACAATGCCTAGGTTTAAGGGCAAGATTGAGAAGATTAAATTCATGTCTCCGAATGCATTTGATTGGCTTAATGAGCACCCTCCTGCCTATTGGAGCCAATCACATTTGAGCACTATGCCCAAATATGATATTCTTCTAAACAATCGATGTGAGTCATGGAATAGTGCATTGTTGCCAGTAAAAGATAAGGCAATAATAACATTGTTGGATGGAATTCAGATTTACTTGATGAAAAGGATGGCTAAGATGAAAGAATCAATTGAGAGGTGGAATGGGGAGCTCAGACCCAAGGTTTAAAAAAAGTAGAGAAGTTAAAGTATGAGTCCAGATATTACATACGTGACTAGGCAAGAAAGTAACTTTTCTAGGTCAGGGTGGCAGATAGGTCTCAGTTTGCTATGGTCATGAATCAGGGGACATGTAGCTATAGGGAATGGGACTTGACTAGCATTCCCTACTCACATTCATTTTCTGCCATCCTTTAGAGGCACATGGACCCGATTCTTGGTACAAAAAGAAGTGCTTATTGAAGGCTTATAACCCTATGGTGGGCCTAATTAATGGGGCAGAGTTGTGGCCATAGACACCATATGCCCCTCTGCATCCACCCAAATACCATAAACAACCAAGGAGACCCAAGAAGTTGAGAAGAAAAGAAAGCGATATAGTTGGACCAAGTGGAACCAAACTGAGGAGAACATGCCTAAAGATGACTTGCAGCAAGTGTGGAGACCCTACCCACAATGCAAGACTTTGCAGGGTAGCAAGAGAGCAATCAAACACCATCAACAATACACAAGCACCACCATCGAATTCTCTAGCACCCTCAAAATGGAGGACCACAGTTTGCATTAATTTTTTGTTGTCTTTCTTCCATTTTGAATTTTATAACAATGGAATTTTATTGATGTATTTCTTTTTTTATGAGCAAGTTCAACAAACAAATAGTACAACCAATGAGCCACAGCTGCAGCCACAACCAAAGAAGAAGAGAGGAAGACAAAAAAGGCAGCAACAAGTGCAGTTCATATCCACCAAGCTTGATGATAGCCGTTTGGTGTTATGTTCACTATGTACATTTCTTGAATTCTGTTAGGATAGGTGTGGCTTTTGGTGTTCTGTATAGTTGTACATTTGTTTAGAAATTGGTTAGCATAGGTGTGGCTAACATATTGACTATGTGACTTATTTTTTGAAAATGTTGCACCAAAAGGATGCAAGGTACTTATTTTTAAATATGTTGCACCAAAAGGATAGATATCAGTTTGACTATGTATTATTCACAATTTCAGTAGTTAATGAAGTTTACTTTGATTCAGTCTTTGTATTTACTTCTTCCATTAATTAATTCGGTTATTAATTAATTATTCCAATTGTACTATAAACTAGCAAGGCAACACCGGGTCAAGCAATCTAAACAAACAAACAAAAAATCAAGCAATTTAAACACCAGGTCACAATTGAGATCTACATACGTCATTTATAATAAAAGGTTACATTTCTTGTTCAGTCTAACTCAAAATCACTCTTGTATAACTTGAATATCTAATCTCATGCTTTATAAAGGTGCCATATAAATACACACATCAGTAAACCTAGAAATTCTAAAACTATTATTGTTCTAAGACAACAATTACTTCTTTCCAAATTTCACATTCCTCATAACAACTTTGGTATGATTTCTCTTGAACGTGCACACATTGGAGGATCACACCATACAAAAAAGCCATAGCCATGATTATGTTTATCCTGCACCAAGTAACAAATTAACAATTTCATCCAAAATGTATAGACAAAATTACCATATATTTTAACTAAGTTGCACAACTACATCAATGGAGACAACAACACAAACGAACAAAATATATGCAGAAAACTCATCTAAACCACTTTCAAATCAAATGACAACACCATTTTTAATAAACATAAAAAAATAAAAATAAATAAAAAATAGGTTCAGTGTCGCACATATGCCCAATCAAACAAATTTCTTCTCAATACCTAAATCAAATCACTTCCATTACTCAGAAAAAATACTTACAATGTACTTCTCACATCCCTTGAACCTCTTTCCTGAATTGCTATCGGTCCAAGATGGTTTTTGGATGCTTGGCCTCCCACAGTAGCACATTATTGGTTGTCTCATCTAACATCCACATTCCATGGCTTCCATTACCGATTAACAACTTTTTCCCCTTGTTTTTTTATCGTGGTTGACCCATGGAAAAGAAGAAGGAGAATTGCTTAGCCCTAATTAGTTTCATTTCTAAACGGCACTTCGAAGAATAGAAAAAGAAGAGGGAGGAATAGGGAGAGGAAAAGACATCGAATGCCCCTAGGTTTTAATGGAAAAAATTGGACAGAAATGACAAAAAGTATTAACGTGTTGAAAATTGTGAGTTCAGGTACCTAAGTGTAACACCTGATATAGTTCAGGTACCCCACGTGTAATTTCCTCATTTTGAAATGTGCAATGCATTTAATGCAACATGCAAAAGTCTTATCGGGTCATTTTTATGCCACTTTATGTGCTCTATATGCCTCAAAACTGCTTAATAAGAATAAATTAAGCAAGAGGTTCTTGAACTATATCGAATATTACAAGTAGATACTTAATTTTTTTTTTTTGCATTTTAGTATCCAAACTTGCCAAAACGTACACCGTTAGTACCTGGGTCAATTTTTGTCAAAAATACACGTGACACATAAATGATAGATACTACTTGTAAAATCCAATATAGTCCATGTACCTCCAGTATAATTTACTCAATAAATAAATAAAAGATTAAATATAAAATTAAATTCCAAATAAATATATTTATTTTAAAAATATATACTTAAAACTTTTAAATAAATATATAATTATTTTTAATAAGTATTTAATAAATATCTTTTAATCTTATTTATTTAATATTTTAATTAATTAAATATTTTTTTTTAACTAAAATCATAAGGCTGTGAACATCTGTTCATCCCAAACTTAACATTTGCTGAGAACAATCAACAACCGCTGTGTTGACTGAAGTCGAACACCAAATGCAGTACCCAACGACACTGCAGCTCACATCGTCGAGACCGCTAAAGACAAGTCCATTTTGAGGTCCCTGCAACCCAATTCCAGAGATTGTGGGCAAATTCACTGATTGTTATTCTTTCTGGTTGATGGGCTAGTGCAAGTGTTGCTCATACTAAAATGATCAGAAATTTAAAGAGGTTCTTTCTGTCTCTAATGGTCTCGACGATTTGAGCTACAATATCGCTAGGTTCTACGTTTGGTGTTTGACTTCAGTCAGCACAGCGGTTGTTGGTTGCTCTTAGCAAATGTTAGGTTTGAGATGGGCGATTGTTTATAGCCTTCTGATTTTAGTTAAAAAAAATACTTAATTGATTAAAATATTAAATAAATAGATTAAAAGTTAATATTTATTAAATAAATATCTAAAATAATTATATATTTATTTAAAAGTTTAAATATATATTTTTAAAATAATTATATTTATTTTGAATTTAATTTTATATTTGATGTTTTATTTTTTTATTGAGTAAATTAAACTGGAGGTTACTGAACTATATCGAATTTTAAAAATAGGTACATGTCACATGCGCATCACGTATTATTTAATATGTATTTCTGACTCAAGTACTAATGGTGCAATATTTTGGCAAGTTTAAGTACTAAAATACAAAAATAAAAAGTCTAAGTAGTATTTTATCTTTAGCACTTTTTACACACTTAGCTCTTATATTCTATTTTTCTTTATAGTTTAGTCCCACAACATCTGTATATTTAGTACTATTTAGTCTCTTTGATGTTTTTGTCACACATCTATTAAAAATTAGCATGTTAGGTGCATATGGCAAGGAAATTTACTGTCAACAGCCACAAACACTGATGCGGAACCTCAAGCTTAAAGAAACTATAATCCCAACACACAAGATGATATGGAACAAACCATAAGTAAAAACCCACCCTATAGCACCTCTAGATAACAATTGTATCTAGCAACACTAATTAGAAGGCAAATAATGAAATTGAAATTCGCCACAAAGTAAATACCTTTGATAAGAAGATCAATTCCAAATGCAACAAGTAGAAGAAGAACTATCCTCACTTGGAACACACAAGTCTTGTTGAAAATAAGAGTAGATTCTAAATAATCAATAATCAAAAAAAATTTTAACAAGCTAGTAACCTCCCCTTTATATAGAGATTAGGGTTAGGTTAAGAAACAATCTAGACCATAAAATAATTAGAAAAGTAATCCTAAGGCTTAAAACTAACCTGAAATAAATATAATCCAAAAATAACAATAATTACAAAACTGCCATTATAATCCGAAAATAGCTAAATTACGAAACTGTCATTATAATCCGAAAATAGTAAAAATTACGAAACTGCCATTATAAAATGCTTGTTTTTAAAATGACGTCGTTTCATCTCTGCAACTCCCGAGCAGCATTCCCATCTTCATTCATTGCTTGGATATCATGCTTAAATCATCATTAGGCCTCATAAAAGTGTTTGGATCATTTAGATACTTGAATCGATCTTCATCAAGTATTCTCTTCACAAGTCCAATCATTCCCGCTTTGATCTTCTTAGCTCGAGAACGCGTCACTGGTCCACTTGGCAGCACAATGTCTTCACCACACATCCATGCTAGAAGAGCACTCGATGCCCACATCATTCCCTCCCTCCTCAGAGAGTTTGTTTGATTGTTGTGTGTATCCAAGCATGAATTTAAAAGTAAAGAAATATTAAAAACACGAACAATGCAGCAAGTACGATTTCACAGATTTTAAAAAACAAGGATTATGATTTCACTACTAATACTCATATTTGGCCCTAATGCATTGTAGATTCATAGGTTAACCCCCTCTTTAACCACATATGACTAGAAGTTGATTTCTCAATGCATTCTAATCTAGCAAGCACAACGTGTTTAATTACTTTTAATCTAAACATGGAAATTTAAGCCCTAAGACATGCAAACCCAATAAATCGTGTTAAAATTGTCACTAAGGCATGCAATATTTCTGTAACTATGTATTTCATTGCCCATCCATATCTATACTCCTTATTTCTAAGCCAATATAAATACTTAATTAATCCACCTTTTCATGGAAGCATTAAGAACTACAATAAAATATTAACCTTCAACATTTATCGAATTTAAATATGCATTAGAAACTAAATAGTCATAAAAGGGTTACTTCATAATCCTTATAGAAAAATTAGCTATATATTATCTCAAAATTATCCATGAAATAAATAAGAGACAACATAGTTTAAATAACAAAGAAAATAAGAGAAAAGAAAACAAATCCGGATTTATGACTGCTGGAAATTGGTTCTTCAATCCTCTCTTCTTAACTTCTTCAAACTATGATCAAAGCCTCAAGGTGACTCCTCCAAAGGCTGGCCGAATCTCCTTGGACTTCTCTTTGTATAGCACAACTTTGCTCTCTTAGAAACTGAATAATAAATCTAACTAAATACCTATGTTGCTGTGAGAATGGGGAGGAAAAAAAAAGGGAAAGATGCGGCTGGAGAGGAAAGAAGACTGCTGTAGCCGTGAGGGCTAGTTAATTCTGTAAAAGATCATATTTTCACTCTCATGGTAGCGATCTATTTATAGGAGAGGTTTAAGAGTGGTTTAACCCTAAGGTATCTCTAAAACCTAGAGAATATTGGAGATATAATATTACATAATCTCAATATCTACAAATTCTCTAAATGGCCGGCCACCCTAAGGACATAGAAGTACTTTGTGCCTCATGTTAACACTAGAGATAAGGAAACATTCATTATCCCTCTAAGAATAAAAATCAATATTTAATTTCTTTTCCTTTTATCCTTAATATTATTCCAATAATTAAATTAGAATAATCTGACCTCCCATGTGGCATATAATGTGGCAAATTCGAACACATGGTTGGTGTGTGGTGACATGCCAGTCCAATCACAAATGTAGTCCAAATAAGCAAAGAACTTTCCTTTTTTATCTTCAAAGACCTTTAGGCTGATTCCAAGTAGACTTTGGGTGACTAAATGAACTCCGAATCCACTGATTCTTGTGGAAAAAGTTATTTCTATGTCTTATCTTTCCAAGCATATCTTGTTTGCAAAAATTGGACATCGGGAAGGCACTGAAATTCCAATTTTCCCGAGATGGTGTAAATCTACCACAACTGTTGAAAATACTGATTTTGTAAATCAAACTGGCACTTATTTGCCAAACCAATTGTAATGAAACTTTGCATCATTGAAACCTAATGAATCAGAAATCATTTTCAACTAAAATCGCACAAAACCTCAAAATGTAGCTCCAAATATGATTTTCTCAGTAAAGGTTTCACAGAAACACAATAATTCCGGCTTTAGTCTTTTGTTTACTGAAAACAAAAAAATACAATAATTAAGTACTTTTCATTATCATTTAATTATAAACTAGCTTAAATTCAAATTACCGTGATATATATCCGAATTTGGATGCCTTAGCAGCCCCCTATCTATATATATATATATATATATATATATAATTTTAAACTAGAAAATTCATTTTAACAACTGTTTATTAAAGTGGAAGAATGGAATGGCTCAACCCACACCGCAGTAGCTATGTGGAAATTAGTCGCGTAAAGAATCCATTATAAAAGTTAAATAAGATACTGTGTTCATAATTATAGTATATTTAACGTAAAGATATAAAAATGAAATAAGAAAAAAATGTTCGAAAAATTGTATTCACATTAGTCAACTTTTTAATAATTGAATGAAAATTTAAAATGTGTCTTTTCACAAGTACTAAGTTGTATTTTTTCACTTAAATTTTTTGTTTTTATGTATAATATCATATAGGTCCTATCTTTTAGAAGATATTAATTCACATAGGTGCTACTTCTAGGAATGTAACTGTTTATTATTTAAAAATATTTTTATTTAAGCTTAATCATAGTGGTGTCTTCTAAAGTATAATACAATCGTACTTTATTCTTTATAATTTTAAATTAGGCACTTTTTTTTTGGAAGTCTGCATATCTGCATTTTAGACATTAGATAACACTTATTTTTTTTGAATTAGGCACTAGAAACACTCAAAATGTAACAACTCTGTCATATTTAGACATTAAACCAAACATGCCATGAGGATAACATGGTATTGCAACCATTTTTAAGAGAAAAATTGTCATGGTACCCACAAAATCCCTAAACATCCTCTCTAATTTTACCTTTTTTTTGGTTTCTCTCCTCATGTTTCTCTCAGTAAGTATTGATTTTTTATTCACTTGAGAGGTGCTTCATTCATCTAAGCAAAAATCAGAAGTAGAATCATAAAATGTAGTAGAAAAAGAAGGGTTAAGAATTTAAGAGAACTCTCCAAGACAAGAAGGAGAGCTATACAGGATGTTCATTTTTCGTCACACTAAAGACTTTATATGATGATTTAATATCATTATATTATGCGTCGACCTAAAATATCCATAGCAACCACGACGTACAATTATATTTAAGGTAAGATAACAAAACTATAAATAGAAATATAAAAATAATAATAAATTAAGCTTACTAAGTTATGAAAGGCTTTTGGTGATAAATTTCTATCCAAATTTATAATTTATCTAATCATCATGCATACATAGTATACACATTCAGTGACACCTTGTTGCATAGGAGTCTACAATTATATTTGAACAAATTATTAATGTACATTAAAATAAAATTATTAAATTGGAAAAAATGCAGTATTTTGTTTATTACAGTTGTGTTGGGCCATATTAAATTTTGCCTCATCGATCTTCTGGTCTTCAATCCGTTCCACAATGCAAAAGTTTTTTTCATATAAAATTAAAATAGTTAAAAACATTTAATATAACTAATAAATGAAAAAAATAATAATTGAAATACTTATTAATCAAGCAAACCCCTCAAATATATTGACAATGCCGAGCATTCAATGACTACTACTAAAAGTAAACATTTACATAACATTTATAAAACTAAAAAAGAATTAGTAAAACTAAAAAAACATTAGTAATAGGGTAAAAAATCTAACTTAATTTATTTAAAGCACTTACACATGATAACATAGAAATAACCATATTTTATTGCCAGTGCCAATGCTTTGCCATCTGTGATAAGTTTTTATAGCTCTACAATCTATATTTCATTTCTTTTCAATTTCCATTGATCTTGGATCAATGAAATCAAATTCAAGAATTTTTCCACTTTTTCTCATACTTTTATATAAGATCCTGAAATAAAAAGTTAGAAACAACATATATATTACATAGGAATATATAATAAATTTATAATTGAAAAATATAATTACCTCAAGTGAAATTACCTCAAGTACAGTAAAATGCAATCTGGCAAATATAATTTTATGTCATCCCTGTGCACTAATACCACTTTCCAACCTTACTTCAAAACCAAACTCTTGGTCTTGGATACCAAAAACTAATATTGCTAAGAGCCAAACTTTTGGAGGCAAGTCAACATAAATATCAGTACCCTCGCTCTTTTGTCATATTGTAGGTGATTGTGATAGACATGATTGGTTAGCATCCCTGTGTACTATTAGAGTTTGATTCAGCAACTGACATGCTTTTGGCTGCTTTTCGTGCAAATTGTATCTACAAACATACATAAAAAAAAAATTATAATAGTTTTAAAATATTAAAAAATATCATAAAAAGCCAAATAAAAATTACATTAATTATTACCTCATAAAAAGCCATAGCTTCTCTTACTGAAACAGTGGCATAAGAAGTGATTGGTAGTTGTGCTAAATGATCATTTATCACATGTACATTAACTCGGACATTGTCACTTCCCAACTACACTCCATGGCATGTAATTTGAGGATCGATTGTAGGAAACTTGAATCCTTTTGCTACTATATTATCAATTATGCTCACGACAAGCATGCATTCTACACATAAATTAAAAGAAAAAACAAATGATGTTATTTAATAATAAAAAGATATGTGACATCATAAAAAAATATAATTTTATCAAAGTTAATTATATTTGAACATCATTTAGTAATTACCTCTTGTTCTTTCATAGGTGATGGTGCGATAGAAGATAGTGCAGTAGGTGTAGGTGCTGGTGTATGTGTTTTTACATGTTGTACATCGGCATCAGGAAATGGTGCCCAAATATTGTTAACTAATTGATCTGATATCATCTCTAAAAATGGAATGGCTACAAAATTTGCCTTGTGCCTGCCATTTGTGAACTAATTTATGTAAGTTCTCCTTCAGTTCCAGAACAGCCTGCGTCAGTGTAGCCATCTGTTAATTTTTTTGGCCATTTACGATTATTTTTCAGCCATCTCATTTTTCAATATGTTACTTATGCTTCTTTGGCATGTTCCTTTCCTTTATGCTCTAAACATTCTCTCGAGAGGTTACCAATATACAGTTGGGGTCACATTATTACCCCATGTCCTAACTCAATCTCTATGCTTTGGAGTCTCCAATGTCATTATCAACATATAATTGGGTGTGCCCAATGATACATCCCATTCTCCTCGTGCATGTTAGTCTAACAACTCATCCGGTAATTAAAGTTTAATCAACATAATGAATCATTTAATAAACCATTTTCAAACTAGACAAAAATGACTTATGATTTTTCTTCAATTGCAGCAGCTTCAGAAGTTTCGTAGTTTATGTTCTTAGCAACATGACCCACTTTCCATAACAACTCCCATAGCATCCGCTTTTTGATTCTGGTCCTCAATTTTTAACATTAAAATAAATATAATCATGTAAAGATATACATAATTTTTATTAAATTTAGGTACAAAAATAAGTATTTAAAGTATTAAGTGTTATATTTACCTCTTTATACTCCGACCTAGCATAACTTTTGCAAGATACGATATGATTATATTTATTTTTCTTCCTCAACAAAGATCGCTCTTGATGAAGAACCTGCATATATATAAGAAATAATGGTCAACCCCATAATTTAACATATAAATTACGAATAATTTTATAGATTTAGTAATTACCGCCCTTTCCAGAGTCAATCTATGTGCCCAAAATTCATCTCACGCTTCTTGTGTGATGAATTTATATTTTTCTTGTAGATGATCTAAAATTTCTAGCTAGCCTGCTTTAACATATGGAAGAACATGATCTTTGTACATGGTACTCTTGAACTTTCTCCATTTTTCAGAGCAATGTTCCAAAGTTTTTTCCTCAAAGATTCATCCTTGTTGTAATATTGATGCACATTTAATGTTTGACAATCATATTAATTAAAACTAAATAGTAGTCTTTAATCATAAGTTACAATAAATCATATTAAGTTATATTGACCATCTGTTGCTTGAATCATCTCGCGCATAATTTTTTCTAATCAATAGGCACGACACTCCCATTTCTATAATTGATAGGAATCAAACGTCGAGTTGGGACCTCCTTCGTACCTTGATTGATCTAGTCCAGCTTTATTACCTCCAACTCTAAAATCATTATAAACAACTTTCTCATCTTCTCCTATCATTTTCTGTTTTTTAATTCTAGGCAATTTTCATGGCTATTTGGTCTTTTTTAGTTTCTTAACAAGGTTGGCCATGTCATCATTTTCATCGGAGTCCTTAGTTGATGGTTGTTCCCTCGAATCCATTAATCTGTGTAACCCAAATAGATTTAATTAATCACATATAAACCAAATAGAATTAATTAATCACATATAAATAAAAAATGACAAATAGAATTATTTATTTATAAGACAAATAGATTCATGAATCACATTTATATAAACATGTAAAATACCCATTCATATTTTATAAATAGAAACATATTCCAATTATTTATTTGATCTATTTTTTATCTATGTTTCTCTACAATCACCACGAACATAAACTTTAACGTAATCTTCATCATCTTCAATATAATCATTAGATAAGCTAGAAGCAAGTGGAGAGTGAATTATAGCATTGTCTACAAATGAATATCTTTCGATGGAGTTACCGCTTATGTCCTTGTAATGAGGAGGACTTAAAACCACGGAGCATGTGAATTACTAGGATCATCAACATAAAAAACTTGTCTTGCTTGTGAAGCTAAAATAAATGTATCAGATTTGTGGCTAAATTTGTGTAAGTTGACACATGTGAAGCCCTACTCATCTGTTTTTACTCCATGTTTGTTGTCCATCCAATCACATTTGAACACTAGAATTTAAAACTTGATGTAATCAACATCCCAAATTTCATCCAAGAAACCATAGAATGCCAAATCACAAGATATTGGATAATCGTCCTTCGCACTTGCATATGCTTTTTTTTTTTTTTGGGAACCAAAATTACTCCACTGTTTTATATAATGTGCTTATTATCTTGTTCGATAGTATGAAACCCAAACCCATTAATATTATATCCTAAATATTTCATTATACCAAACTGTGGTCCCAATGCTATCCACCTCAATGCTTCATACACATTCTTTTTACTCAGCTTCTTCTGAATCTATTAACATTAATTAAATAATCAAAAAATTATATATTTAAGAGAACATGATGATGTATTATATTAGGAAAGCTTACTTGATCCCTAAACCATTTAATAAATGTATGATTTGGTCATCTTGGAACCGTTTTGGTTTTCTAAATCTATTACAATTATCCAACCTCAACGCCTTCATATGCTCTCTGCAACATGCCAACTTTTGTCAAAATGAGTCATGTTTAATAACAAAATAACTTTAATGATTTCCAATAACTTACACGAAAAAGTAAGGTTGCACTTCAACGGTATTCAAAAGTGTATAAAGGTGCAGTTGCCTCAAAGTACTCGATCAATTCTCATTATCAGCCCCAGCCTTTAAGAGATCACCGGTATTTTCATCTTCACATTGTTGTTTATACCGATCGGGTGGGTTCCTAATTGTTGTTAAGTCTCTCTGAGACTCACTGAAAAACTCTATGGCTTATTCCACAATGTAGTTCTTAGCAATGCAACCTTCTGGTAGATTATAACTTCAAACAAATCCCTTTAATATTTTCATATATCTCTCTAATGGATACATCCATGGAAGTAAATTGGCCCACACAATCTCACTTCTCAAACTAAATGTACATTAAAATGAATCATTATATCAACAACAAAAAAAAGACAGGGGAAAATATTTTTCTAACAAACACAACGTCGTTATGATCTTGAAAATACAATTGAAGTAAAAATAAAATCTCATAATTGTATATCTTACATCGTTTGGAAGAAGGGATTTGATTGCAATAAAAAGCAATTATTGCATCAATGTATGACAATCGTGTTACTCCATACCATTCAACTTTAATTCTTTCATCGAAAATATTTCTAAAATTTGAATAACAGCCATCCGGAACTTTTAAATCAACTAAACACTTGCAAAATTTATTTTTTTCTTCCTTAGACAAAGTGTAACAAACAGGTGGAAGATGATAGGCATAAAATGTTAATGTTTTTATGCCACTTTTTATATTGAATTTTAGCTAGTTTATAATTAATTGTTAATGAAAAGTACTTAATTACAGTATTTTTCTATTTTCAGTAAAAGAAAGACTAAAGCTGGAATTACTGTATTTCTGCGCAACATTTATTAAGAAAATCATATATGGAGCTACACTTTGAGATTTTGTGCAATTCCAATTGCAAATGATTCCTGATTCACTAGACTTAAATTATCTAAATTTTCATTACAATTAGTTCTGCCAATTAGTACCAGTTTAATTTACAAAATCAATATTTCTAACAGTTGTGGCAGATTTACAGCATCTAGGGGAAATTAGAATTTGAGTGTCTTCTCGATGTCCAATTTGTGCAAACAAGATATGCCTGGAAATATAAGACATATACCTGACTTTTTCAACTATAATTAGTGCATTCGGAGTTCATTTGATCATCGAAAGTGTGCTTCGAATATGCGGACAGTCATTGTAGATATAAAAGGAAAGTATTTTGGCTTACTAAGATGATATTGATGATTGGACTACCATGTCATCACACTCCAGCCATGTGTACGAAATTTGCCACATCATATGCCACATGGGAGGTCAAATTATTCTAATTATACTAATTGGAATAATATTTAGAATAATAGGAATTAGAATTAAATACAAATTTGATTCCTAAGGAGATAAGGAATGTTTCCTTAAATCTAGTGTGAACATGAGACACAAAATACACTTGTACCCTTGAGGTGGCCTGCCATGCTAGGGAATTATGGAAGTTTGAGATCATGTTTACATATTATCTCCTATATTCTCTAGGTTTTAAAAGGACTCTAGGGTTAAACCTCTCCTAAACCTTTCCTATAAATACATTGCTACCTTGAGAGTAAAACTCATTCTTTCACACACACAATTCACCACCATCCTTCACGCCTGCAACTCCTTCACTACCTCTCTTACAGCCGTAACTCTCTCTTTCCCTTTTTCCCCATTATCACTGCAACAGCAATTTTCTTAGGTTTTATATTCAGTTCTTAAGAGTTTTTACATAGAAAAGTTGTGATAGACATAGCAAAGTTCAAGGAGAATTGGGCCAGCCTTGGAGGAGTTAACCTTGTGACTTTGATCATAGTTTGGAGAAGCCAAGAGGACAAGATTGAAGAACAAATTCTAACAGCCATCAACTTTGGATTTGATCTCTTTGCTCTTTATCTCTTTGTTATTTATTCTATGTTGTCTTTTAATTATTTGATGGATAATTCTAAGATCATGTATAACTAAATTTTCTATGAGGATTATGATGTAACCCTATTATGACTATTTAGTATTTAATGCATATTTGAATTTGATTCATGTTTAAGGTTAATATTTTATTGTAGTTCTTAATGCTTCCATGAAAAGGTAGATTGATTTAGTATTTATACTGGCTTAGAAATAAGGGATATAAATATGGATGGGCAATGAAATACATGGTTATAAGAATATTGTATGCCTTAGTGACAACTTTGACAAGAACATATTGGGTTTGCATGTCTTAGGGCTTAAATTTCGGTATTTAGATTAGGGATAATTAAATACCTTGTACTTGCTAGATTAGAATGCATTGAAGAATCAACTTCTAGTCACTTATGGTCAAAGGGGGGTTAACCTATGAATCTAAAATGCATTAGGGCTAAATAGGAGTAATAGTGGTGAACTTATAATCCTTATTTTCTTAAAACCTTTGGAATGTTTACTTGCTGCATTGTTCTTAATTTTAATATTGCTTTCATTTTAATTCATGCTTGGTTACGCAACAAACAATCATTCAAAACACACTCTTTTTACTTTTATTAATTTAGTTAATAAATGATTTATTTTTTAGAGACATTATTCCTCGTAGGATTGATATCGGTTTTCTTTTTAAAAGGAATCCACTTTATTACTTGTTGATTCGTGCAGTTGCGAGTTAATCTAAATTATACCACAACAGAATAAAAGTCATTTTCTCTTCCACCAAATGTACCAGATCTTTTCTCAACCCAATTCTACCAAATCTAAAAGTATTAAGTACATCCTTTAAGTAAAGTACCAATGGTTTTCTCTCATACATTTTTTTCAATATGCATAATAGATAGATTATTTCTTCCATATGATGATTTCCAATTTTCAAGTTGAAAAATATAGATTTTTTTTCCAAGCACATCTATCACTAACAATTATTTTACGTTTATTCCCACACTTAAATGTCATAGTTTCAAGTTTACTAGGGATATTTTTTCTCGTCATAGGTATTTAAGTTGGACGAAACTCTTAGAAACCGTTAAATACTTATTTTTGCTTTCGAAATGGATGATCACTATGAAAGAACCTCCTATGCCCACAAAAACTCATTTTCTTCCCATGTTCAAACTTTGGGCACAAGTGTCCTCACTACAAATTAGACCAGCAAAATAACATTTGACAGCATGACCAGACAAGTCACCATATACTGGAAAATTATTTATAGTCCACAATAATATTGCCTTTATTGTGAAGTATTGTTTCATATAAGCATCCCAAGTATCAACACCTTCAACCCTCAACTTCTTAAAATCATCAACCAATGGCTGTAAATAAACATTAATATGTTCACTAGGTTGGTGTGGTCCAACAATTAACTAAGTCAACATTATAAACTTCTACTTCATACATTTCCATGGTGGAAGATTATATGTAACTATAAGTATAGGCCAACAACTATATTAACTACTCATATGCTTGTGCGAGTTAATTCCATCTACTTCAATTCCAAGCCTTAAGTTCCTAATTCATTCATAAAATTAGGCCATAATTGATCAGCTTCCATGATGGAGAATCTGCAAGATGCCTCAACTTGCCAACTTCAACCTCCCTCTCATTTGCATGCCAAGTTAAATTATTTGTCATCTCAACACTTTGAAAGATCCTTTGAAAATGAGGAATGGGTGAAAAATATCACATCACTTTCTTTGTAACCTTAACACGCTTACTTTCATTGTCATTGGTCTTGCATCTAGAATATCCAAAAACAAGACAATATTCTAGCTCTTCATATTGTTTTCTATACAAAATATAATTTTTTGAACAACAACATATCTTCTCATAATACATATCCAATGCAATCAATGTTTTTTTAACAATATACATAGACTCTGGCAAAACATTATCAACTGGCAGCATGTCACACAACAATTTCAACAATCCAAAAAATTTTTGTCATAAAAATCATATTTTGATTTCAAGTTGTACAGTTTTACCAAACTTGATAATTTCGTAAATTTCGTAGAACTTGGATGAAAAGGTTTTTCTGCATCCTCCAACAAACTCTTAAATGCATCTGAATTATCCACAAAGTTTCACAAGCAGCATACATCATGTCAATATTATTGCCGACAGCATTTTCATCATCTTCATCTATGCTCACATTAGCATGAGCTTCAACATTCATTTTCCTAGCTTTTAAAAAATTCATATCTTTTTCTAAATATTCTCCGTGAAAAATTCATATGTGGTAACTTGTATCAAACCTTTTAAAAAATACATGGCATCTTACTTCCTCAATAGTGCGAATGTATAAATTCTCACATTCCAAGCAAGGACATGGAATTTTACCATCACTATTCAAACTTTTCTCACTATATTTTATAAAGTTATTCAAACCATCCTCAAATACTTTAGTTCTCCTATCCATTGTTATTCATCTTTATCTAAACATACGCAAAGTTAATGTATAAATATATAATCTTATAAAATAATTAAATATAATTAAGTACATTTAATTACACTTATTAAAATAATTAAGTTTAATATGTAAGTTTAATTATAGTTTATAAAATAGTCAAATTTAATGAAATACTTAAACAATAAATAATTAAGTAACAAAACAATACAAGCTAAATTTTTTTATTATTTACATAAATTAAATTGTGTTATTTTGAGTAATTAAATTATATTATTTTAACTAATTAAAGTATATTATTTTAACTAATTACCTTATGTTATATGACCAAAATATAATACATAAATAAGTTTATTTTCAATTAAATAATTCAATTTAATATATAGAACTTAATTTAATTAAAAATGTTGTAGTAATAAACAATTTTTATAACACAATTAAATTATGTTATATTAAATAATTAAACAATTAAAAATCATAAATAAATAAATTATGTTAAATTTAATTCACAAGAATAACAAAATTGAACAATAATTAATAATAAAAAAATATGTTATACTAAACATATTATATAAATTTTGTCCCTCGTGACATTTTAATTGATGGCATGACTACTAATTTTCATACATATTTTTTTTACATTTATTTCACACATTTAAGACAATATATAAGACCGTCATAATTACATCCTATGAATTTAAATTTTGAGTATTAAAATTTTTACACTTATAATTCATCAAATACATAAACACATTCTCATTTAACCATATCTTTTCATAACTATATCAAAAAACTATATATATATATATATATATGGGTGCTATAAACCCCAACTGTTGGGATCTATAGCGTCCCCGACGTCCGTTTGTCAAAACGGCGTGAAAATTGTGCACAGCCCCACCCAATTTCAATTTCAATTTTGCACTCACGTGAGCAGCACGTGTTCCCCAACTAAACCCCAGTTCCCCCTACCTCCCTGACCCTTCCTGATACCTCCCCAGATCAGAGATGAGAACCCAAGAAAATTCCATCAACGCAAGGAGCAAATTATAGGTGAAGAAGAGAAGGAAATGATGGTGCGAAGAAAAAGCAAAGGGAAAACCCAGTAAAAATTCTCCAAAAAGAAGGAAAGAATGAGAGGTAAAAAAAATGAAATGAAAATAAAAATAAAAAAGAGGAGAGAAAGAAAAGCAAGGAAAAGATGCTTAGCAGATACTGCAATAAAAGTGGGGTTGGGTTTTGGATCCTTCCAGTCTATCCTTTTTTATCCCAAAAATAAACTAAATATAGATTTATTGCCTTTTCTTTTTTCTTTTTGTCTTGAAGATTTATTGATTTGCATTACGTGAACATTTAATTGCAAGTTAAACCAACTATGCAGCTGCATTGTTAACCAGAAAAAACAAAAAAAAAAAAAAAAAACTATGCAGCTACATTGTCTCTGTGTTTCTATAAGCTTTTGAACTGCTTTTGTTGCCTTTGAATTGCTCTGTCTTTCATTTTCATTTCCCTTTTTTTTTCTTCTTAATTTTCCCCAGCCTGCCTTCAAAAGGAATTGAAATTTTGATCTTCAATTATACTCCTTCTTTCTTCTCTCTACGGCTTCAAGAGGGAACGGCAGGGGAGCGAAGGCGGCAGCGATTTCGATCTGCAATCGGTGGCTATTGGAACTTGTCGAGGAAGGCGGCTGTTGGGTCTGGAAATTTGGGGTGTTCTCCGAGGGAGGGGGGGGAGGTCAGCTCAGGAAATTGCAAGGAGGGAGCTCAGCTATTGCTTTTTGGGAGGAGTCGGGAGGGAGCTTTAAGAATCGCAGGGGCAGTGTAGTTGGTGATCTGATCTGGGGAGGTATCGGGAAGGGTCAGGGAGGTAGGGGGAACTGAGGTTTAGTTGGGGAACACGTGCTGCTCACGTGAGTGCAAAATTGAAATTGGGTGGGGCTGTGCACAATTGTCACGCCGTATTGACAAACGGATGTCGAGGACGCTATAGACCCCAACAGTTGGGGTTTATAGCACCCTTGTATATATATATATATATATATATGTATCTATATATATATATATGTATATATCAAAATCAACTCATAAAACATAAAACAAATGTTAACATGCCAATAGAGCTTCCAAAACCACCACCTATGACGCTAGTCAAAGTAGCCGCCACCCACACAACAAACCACCACAAGCCAAGTCTAACCTGCCATCAACACTACTAAAAAGGCAAAAAAAAAATGGGATCAAAATCAACACCCACGCAAACATGGTAACCATGGAAAAAGCTCTAAAATTTGGTTTAAAAAACTTAGTTTAAAATTAAAATAAATGATCTAAAAAAGCTATTAAAAAAAAAGGTAAAGAAATACTTACTATTCACCGAATGTGACCTTTTGTGATGAATTTCAAGCAAAATGAGGAAGAAATACTTTGGGTCTGGAAGAGAACACCAAAGTGGCGTTGGAGGTCTCTAGATTTTGTTTTTGCGAAATGAGGAAGAAGATAGCAAAAACCGTGGTTAAATGATGCAAAACTACCCAAAAAATAAAGCCATTTTGACAAAAACGATGAATTTCAGTGTCGTATTAAAGATATTTACGACGCACAAGTGCATTGTATTTACTACGCTTATGCTTATTATGACCTTCATGTGCGTCGTGGATGCTTATATACAATGACATGTGCGTCACTTGTGACCTTATCTATGATGCTCATTGAACGTTGTATTTGGTTCCTCGTGTCGCCACGTCGACATATGTCTATGACATGTAGCTTTTATGTGTCATCCGTACTATGAAAAGATGACGATTTATTTAGCCACGCTATAGTTGTGAAAAAAACGTCGTAATTAATTTCTCAAATTTATTTGCATCGTAGTTGATATCTAAAACGACCCTACTCCTTAAGCACATCTTATACAATATTTTGACGATCATCGTATATAATATTTTTTTCTTTTTTGTAGTGCTCTTTGTCTATTGGAACTTGAAATGTATGCAACTATAGTAATTGCATTCAGAGAACTCTCTTCTGTAATGTAGGCTGCAAACAAATCTAAAAACATAAATTCCATTAATTGCGAGGAAACCATTGTCATTGTTAGAACATTACTTTAATTACAAAAAAAAAAAAAAAAAAAAAAAAAAAAAAACCAATTTTTTAGAAACCTAAATCAACAACGTCCTTTTCTCCTTTAGTAGAACTTCTTCTATTCCATCTATTCAATTTAGGTTTTGTGTTTGGAGGACTGATTTGCATAGACAAATCGGATTGTGCTCGAAAGAGCTTCATATATTTTCTTTACCAAATCGGATTGTGTTTGGAGGATTGATTTGCATAACCAAACCCTTAAGGTTAAGGTTTTTTTTTTCCTTCTTATCTTATCATCTTTCTTCCTCACCTCTGATAGTTTCTTTGTCCCATTCCTTTTTATGCCTTTCATAGAGGTAGCAGAAAGATTTTGTCCAAAAAGAATATCGAACAAAATGTGAAAGAGAGAGAAAAATAGGGAATATTTCAATAGAGAGAAAACACAGTAAAAGAATAGAGAATGAAATATTGTTCCACATGATCTTTTTCATTATGAGAGTAAATCAAGATATCATCAATAAATACCACCACAAACTAATCCAAATATGGTCGACATATTAATTTCATCAAATCTATAAATACTGTTGTCAACCTGAATGGAATTACTAAAAATTCATAATGTCCATATCAAGTTCTAAATGCAGTTTTAGGCATATATGTTTCCTTGATCCTTAATCGATGATATCCCGATCTTAAATCAATCTTTGGAAATATTCGAGCTCCTTTTAATTGATCAAACAAATCAGCTTTACATGATAAAGGATATATATTTCGTAAAGTGACTTTGTTTAATTGTCGGTAATCTATGCACAACCACATTGTTCCATCCTTCTTTTTAACAAATAAAACCAGTACTCCCCAAGGCGATGCACTTGGTCTTATGTACCCTTTTTCATTCAACTTGCAACTGCAATTTTATTTCTTTCATTTCACTTAGTGGTATATGATAGGAGGCCATAGAAATAGGTGAGCCTCCCATAACAATTCAATAATGAATTCAACTTCTCTTTGTGGCAATATACTAGATAAATTCTCTAGAAACACATCAAAAAATTCTTTCACTATAGGCATCTTGTCCAACTCCTCATTTTTTTTAGGGTTAATTCCACCTATACCCCTGGATGTATGGCGATATTACAACCCGCCCCTTCAAGTTTTAAAAATTCCAATCACCTCCCTTGCTGTTAGAGAATTTCCATCAAATTTAACTGAAAAATTGTAAAATTGTCATTTACTTAATATAAATAAAAAAGAAATAAATAGTGGGTCCCATGGCTTTGTTGGCATTCACATGTGGGCGTGGGCTAACACTCGTACGGTTTTAAATTTTGGTAGGATTCTTTTCAATTTTTTTTTAATCCTGCAGAAGCTTTCATCAGCAACTCCAACGAATACAGTTGTGCCTCACCCGCACAGTATGCCAAGTTCCCACTTTTCCACACCAGCATTCCTTGCACTCTTTTGACCTTATGCTCTAACTCCTTCTCTTCTTCCTCAATCTGCACCACCACTGTGGCTTGTTCGTCCGACGCCATTATTGGGGCCATGCCCTTTTGGTTCATTTGTTTGTGACCGATATTATTTATTTATTTTTTCTCTTTAATTTTTGAATTTCTTTTTGTCTTATGTCGTTTGAAATTTGTGATTTGTGTTGTGTTTGTGGTGGTTGTGATTTTTTTTTTTCTGTTTTTGAAAAAGAGGCGGAAGCCAAGAACTTTCTGGAAAATAAGAGGAAGATAAATTCTTTGATTTTTTTTTAATAGCCCGACCATAGTGAGTTGGGTTCATGCCTATAATTAGGTTGGTTTTAGCAAAATTTTCTATATTCCTTGATCAAGATTACCAATAAAACAGCAAAAATTTTCAGATTTCCAATTACAATCTTTGCTCAAAATAGTATAAATAGCTGAAAAAAAGCTCTCAAAAAACAACTTCAATTTGAATTCATATTCCTTCGTTATGAAGAAGAAACTCAACGGCACAATATCAACATAAATGAACCTGTTAATAATAGTAGCTTAATTTATGCATTAGAAAATCAAGCACAAGAACTTACAGCAGAAAGGTTTAATGTCTGTTAAAACCCAAATAAAATCAGAAAAATTTAGCTCTCTGAAAATCTTCATCACCAAACCCAAGGAAGAACACAGAGTTCCAAGCATCATTTGCACCATGACAGAGTTAGCTAGCTTCAGCAGCTCCTCAAAAAGATTAACAGCCTCACCCGCTTCAGATTTCTGAGCAAAAAATCTCAAAAGTCGGAGACACTCTTCAGCTCAAAGCGAAAGAAAAGCGTCGGAGCATCGACTTCTAAGGAGCTCGTTCATGGTAAGCTTTTTGATGAATTTCCAATAAGGTCCATCGAGTGTGAAAGTGAGTGACGTGTCGTTGGAGATACGGGTAATGGTTGCTGTGTACATGTGGGCAAGCTCCAGCGTCATTACAAAAAAAAATGCAAAGGGGATTGTTTTTTAGAAGAAGAAGAAAGAAAAAAGGAAAAAAAAAATTGAGGATATTATCATACTTATAATCAAATTGAAGATACGGGTTTAAAATTAATGTTTTTTTTTATTGCAACAGTTACATAAATCGGTATTTGGGGGTATTTAAGTCAATTTGCAAGATTTTATCATTTTCAGTTAACTTTAATAGACAATTGTTAACGCCAAGGGAGATGATTGGAAATTTTTAAAACTTGAAGGGGCGGGTTGTAATATCGCCAAACATCCGGGGGTATAGGTGGAAATTACCCTTTTTTATTTTTGAACATCAGCCAAAAATGTTTAACCCTTGCTCATTAACTTGTTTAATAGATAGGCCAAAACCAAACATTCTATTACACTCTTCCTTCCATCTTTGAAGGTTACCACTGGTATATTAGGTCTTCTAAAAGTTACTTCCTTAGTAAGGCAGTAAACTATAGCACGATGATAGGATAGTCAACACATTCCCAAAATCATATCAAAATATTGGGTATCTAGTATGATCAAGTTAGATTTAAATTTTTGATCTCCTATTAGAATTACAAAATCTTTGTAAACAAAATCTGCTTCTAAGGACTCTCCCATAGGTGTGGTTACTAAAAGTCCAAAATCTAACCTTTCAACAGTTTTGTTGGCCAGCAAAGCTAACCGCTTTGATATGAATGAGTGGGTAGATTGAGGGTCAATTTAAACATATGCATTAATATAAAAAATAGTCATCATACCTATAACCACCTCTCGTGTAGCCTATGCCTATTGTTGATTGATGACGAAGACTCTGCCTTTGTTCTTATGTCTTCATGGTTGACCTACACTTTGACTACTGCTTGTTTGAGCCACACTAGTCTGCATATTCCTGTTTCCCAAAGACTATATCCTTTGCACTGCTCCACCTTGGAAAGAACTACCAGCTTGTTGAAGATTTGGGCAATTGCTCTAGTTATGTCCATGTTCACCGCATTGATAACACACTATACCTTGGCCCTGAAATTGTGCTCGGTCTCTTCCAAAGTTCACGGGTGGTGATTGAATAGAAGCTTGATTGGAAAAAAGATCCATATCCTCTCATCCTTCTAGAGGTAATATTTTTTCCATGGTTTCCTTCTGAACCTGAATTTCTAACTCCTATTTTGGTTGGTCTCACGTCAAATAGGTGGTACTGCTTCATTATTACGGCCTCAGCGAGACATGGTGTCATAAAATTGTCAAACTTTATAATACAAGATAACTCACTAGGATCCCAGATTAACTCAACTAAAAAAATAAAATTAAAATTAAACATTTAAATACATGAAACATTTAAACCAGGCTCTGATACCAAATCGATAGGACCCAAAACCAAAAAAGTCTTGCATGCAATAGCCATAAGCACAATTATGGTTTAACAGTAACAAAGTTTTAAAAAATAAGAATATACAATTCATCAATTTAAGAAATTACAGAAATCTTATACCATCTTAAAGAAAAATCCAAAATAGACATCCAATACATAAATTAAAATAAAATAAAATAAAAATGATATGAAATTTAAAATAGAAGTCTTACAATCTCTTAGCAAGATTTAAAACCATAAACCATAACATACGGCATATAATGTTCATATGATATCATGAAAACCAAACCAATGTCCAAAATAATACCATGCTACTTAAATGCCAAATAACCACTAGCTCCCACCAACGAAGCCAGCACCACAAAAACTAAAAGTACCTAAATTATGAAAATGAGATAGGAAGGGTGAGTAAATATACTCAATGAGAGATAAATAGAACCAAAAGAGTAAATATGTATCACATAATGCTTCCTTAGATAATTTATATCACTTATCATGACACTGGGAAATACTAAGGTAATATCATAAATTTCAAGATAAGCCTTCGCTATATGATTCATTATCAAGCTCTTCCACTTTGAAATGGAAAAGTATTGACGTGCGATGATCACATATATTTTTGCAAGTATACAAATCACATCAAGTAATAAAGTGATCTTTCCTAAAAAGACAGATGTCGAACCCACAGGGACTAGTTCCTAATTACTAGATTTTCTAAGTCTATACGTGATATTTAAGCCAATAAAATAAATTGGACAGCAAGTAAATTAAAACAAATAAAAATAAATAACAATGGAAATTAAAATGGAACAATGAAAATAATCTTTATATCAATAACAATTGTCACAATATAAAGATCAAAACAAAAAATAAAAAAATAAAAACAATTTCCTTTTATGCCACCAATGTTGAGAGGATGATGGTGGGTGAAGCCCAAGTCAATGTTGGGTGGGTAATAACACTAAAGTTGTGTCACTCAACCTTAACTTACCTTATTGGCTCTCCTAAAGTTCTTGTGGCATATATGATCAAAGGTTAAAGAGAATGAAAGTGTGATGAAGGTGATGATAGATGTAGGGAATGTCTACAAGTGTTTAAGAGTGAAATGCTTGGTGATGGGTGGCTAGGGTTTAGTGTTGGATATGGTGGTCAGCTTTGGTAACTTCAATGGAGGATGAATGGTGGCCATTTTGGAGAAGATATAATGGAGAGAATGATAAAAGTGATGAAGAAAATATGGCTCAAAATGGTGAATATGGTGTAGTGGAGGTGGGCGACGGCTAGGGTTTGAGTGTGGGTATGATGGTGGCTATTTTGTGTGGCTATGGAAATGTTGTTTACTACTGTAAAATGAAGAAAAATGGAGGAGCAAGAGAGGAAAAAACATGGGAATGGAGACGAGAGGAGAGAAAGAGCCTCTAGAGCTTGGAGAAGCCACTAGGGCATTGTTTTTGGTGGCTGCCGATTATGATGGTTATATAAAGGCTAGGGTTTTATTTTGTAACTTGTAGTTAGGGTAGTAATTGAGAAAATAAAGGAAAAATTGATGGCTAGCCAGTTTTGGTGTCAATTTACCATTAATGGCTGAAATTTCTAGATCATAGGGGTAAGGAATGATGCCTTAGTTCAGTAGGTTCAACCTCAACCAAGTAAGGTAAGTTTCATCTCCAATTAATGATGAAATAAATAAATAATAAATTACAATAACTCTCTTATTTTCTCATTTGATTTGCTAACCAATATTCCATGTGTCTTACTTTTTCAAGAATATATCATATGCGCGATTCCGACACCGAGAAGGAACCCATAATTCAATTTTTTCATAGGAGTGCAAATATGTTGCAACTGCAAATTTCTTCAACTTTAAAGAATAAATTGCACTTATTGGATGATTTAATTGCCATGAAATTTTTCAAAGATGATTCTTGAGGAGTTAAGAAATTTATGCAACTGAATTCATGATAGGCATAAAAGTTACTATTTTTATGCCATATTTTATGTTGAATTTTTGCTAGTTTTGAGTTAATTGTTTATGAAAAATACTAAATTGTAGTTTTTTTTTTTTTTAGAGAAAGAAGAACAAATCCTGAGAATTGCTGTATTTTCTGCATAGTCTTTACTGAATAAATTATAGTTGAAGCTACACATGAAATTTCTATGCAATTTTAGTTTCTAATGATTCATGACTCATCAATATTCAATTCTATGAAGTTTCATTCGAATTAGATCAGTCAATCAGTACCAGTTTGATTTTGAAGATGATCATTTTTAGTAATTGCGATAGACTTACACTTCTTTGGGAAAATTGATATTTGAGTATCTTACCAATGTTCATTTTGTGTGATCAAGATATGCCTAAAAATATAAGATATATACTTAACGTTTGCAACTAGAATCCATGAATTCAAAGTTCATTTAGTCATTCAAAGTGTACTTGGAATCTGCCAAATTAACATTGAAAGTATAAAGGAAAGTGTCTTTGACAACTCGGATGCCATCTATGCATGGATAATTAGGATTGTCATTTCATCATTCTCTAGCCAGGTATGTTATTATTTCCATATTACATGCCACTTGGAAAGTCTAAATTATTCCAATAATATTAATTAGGTTATTAATTGGAAAAATAATTGAAATTGAAAGAGGATTAGATTACTAAGAAGATATGGATTTACTTTCCTAATCAATATTCAATTTTCTCTAAAAAATTATTTATTACTTATTTATTCGTGCCGTTGTAAATAATCTAATTTTCACCACAACAATTCACTTAAAAATTCATCTTGTAACTCCAAAAATATTAAAAAAAAAGTAATGATTGCGCAGAATTTCAGCTTGTTCCAAATAAGACAAAATTTCATGATTGCTGCCACTTGCATTAATCTTGGCCATTGATCTCAATTTGATCATCTCATTGGTAATTTTAACCTCATTTACAGTTTTATTTGTATAGAATTCAATATTTATAACTTGGTCCCTCAGCCATATAAAAATTATTAAAATATTTTTTTTTGTATTGATTTTGCAAAAAAATCTTATGTTATCTACAAAAAGGAAAATAATATAAATGAATGTATTTTTTTAACAAAATAAGCACAGTCCAGCAATTATTAAGCTAAAATGATACTTTAAAATAATGCAACTTTTAAACTTATCAAGTATAATCATCATCAATGAATAAAAATAAATTATG
Source organism: Ochetophila trinervis (assembly GCA_003254975.1). NCBI lineage: Eukaryota > Viridiplantae > Streptophyta > Magnoliopsida > Rosales > Rhamnaceae > Ochetophila > Ochetophila trinervis. The sequence goes on from QANX01003805.1 coordinate 146,706, forward strand.
CAAACGATATGATTTCAAATTTCTTGCCAAAGCATCATATTTAGATGGTGCCCAACCTAATCCATTCCACCATCTGATTGAATTTTCTCACAAATCTAGATGGTGCCCAGTCTATGCAGACTCATATCTATCTTTCCAACCAATCATAGTAATATCATACATTAACATATCCAACAATTCTCCATATTCAATTTCCAATGCCAATATCAACTACCGCAATTCTATTATAACATATATTCACCAAAAAAAAAATATATTCATCAAGAATAAAGCAACAAACCTTATAAAGATTGTAAAATGTACGGAATGAACAAAATAGTAACTTTTTAAAAAAAATAGCTTAGAGATTGAAAATAAGTCATAATCAACTATAATCACAATTGGTTCCATCACAGCAAAATTAGAGTTATGGGTTTTTTCAAGTAATTAAACTCAACTTCAAAATATATATACTAATAGAAGTAAACATTATATTAAAAATATAATCTTATGGTTATATTTCCACTTGTAGCAGTTAGGCTTGCTTAAAAAAAGCTTCGCCTTGTGAAACTTCTTGCCCTCTTTCTTCTAGTAAATCAAATAAAAGACTAATTAATAATTGTTAACAACAAATGAATTTTACCTTAATATGGTTTCTATCCACAATTTAGGAACCCCTCTTATTTAGTTACCAACTACAATTTTAGGGTCTTCAACTCTAATGGAATACTTTTAAGCAATTAAGGCATATGTATTACAACCAAATAAACCATTCCAATGAAGGCCTAACCAATGACCTGGAAGCTTCAATCAAAGGTTTTAAAGAATTCAAAAAAGTCAACTAAAACCCATAATCCTCCAACATATAAATTTCGGCCCAACAGCCCACAAATCCAACAATTAATTGTTCCAAGAGCAAAATAAATGTAAAATTACTTTTCCATTTAAACTAAATCAACCCACAATTAAAGCATAAGAAAAACAACAAAAATAAAATGATTTCCCTCGTAGTAGGTCACGGGTTCAAAGAATTCAAGGGTTTATCACATTAAATCTTGAAATTACAGGAAATAAAGTTCTCAAACACACAGCCAGCAGTTACCCAACGAATAGATTAAGCTCTCTTACGCACCCGGAACAGCATCCATAAAAAGAAAACTGAAGCCCCCATTCCCCAATTGATTAGCTGATCGCGCTCTGATCTATGGACTTATGGATAAGGAGACATCCGATTCAGTGGTGGAAAAACCATTCCCAAAACATTTTATTTTAGCAAATTACAATTTACCCTCCTTGCATTTAAAAACGGGGAATTTACATTTCTAAAATAAAATTTACAAATAATCCCCTCATACTAAAAATATATATATATATATATATATATATATAAATAACATCAAACTATGCTAAAATTAAAATAAAAAAAATATAATTCATTTACTAAAATATTGTAAAGCCTTTCAAATAAAAATAACTTAATAAAAGAGAATTAAACCATAAATATTTTTTAAAAGAGTTTAATAAACACATAATTTATGGCATATGTAGTGAAGTTTGGGCTGTTACATTACCGGCACATATTCTATTTGTATATTTAAAATATACTTTTTTAAACAATTGTGATGATAAATTTCGTTTCCATCAAGCATCATTGAAAATTTAAAATTTTAATGGCGCCAAATTATTTTAAGATTTCATTAAGGTTGACATCATTATCGTCACAAAATATATAACAAACGTGATGGATATACATCGAATTTAAATTCGATCATAGAAGACAAATATATGTGACGAAAAACCAATTAACCATCACAATGAGCTTTCCCTCACAAATAATATTTTTTTTTATAATGATATTTCTAGGAGAATATGAATAGACTAGCAATATCTAGCAAGATACATTAACACGACACAAATCCGAACGAATTTGAAAATTTAAATTTTTATATCCCAACACAAAATTTAATGAGTCGAATTTGGATAAACGTCTTTTGACATTAACATGATATGATACGGCACGAACATTTAATTTAGCTTAACACGACATAAATCCACATTTATTTTTGAAAATTTAGATTTACATATTTCAACACGAAAGATTAACGGATCAAATATAAATAAATAAATTTTGATATAAATTCAAAATAATAAAACATAAATACGATATGACTCAATCTATTACCAGATCTAAATATGAATAACAATGAGCTCTGATATTAAATTCTCTTTTTCAAAAATATTTCATTTTTTTAAAAAAAAAATTTTGTATTTTATTTTGAAAAAAAAAATATCTCGTATTTATTAATTTATTATCTATCCCAAAAAATTAAAGAAATTCAAAAACAAAACAAAAAAAGTCAGTGAAACCACATCAGCCATGCCAATCAAGTCAATTTCCATTTCAATTTTTTTTTTTTTCCCACTTAAAAATTATAAAAAAGACAACAAAATAGGTCAATTTATTATTTCTTCCATACTTGATATGTTGCCACGAGTAGGCCCAATGAGAGGATTCAAAATAAAAAACTGAAAGCAAATAGTTTATAAAAAGCAAAACAAAATGTTTCCATTAGACGAAAAGATCAAACACGGTGATGTAATTTGACAATGAAACTTTTTTTGGGGAATAATTTGACAATTAGAAGGAGAAGTGTAAAAATGGATATGGCACGAGCGTGGTATAAATATAGCACGTTAAAATTAAATATAATATCAGTACGGCACATTATGAACTGTATCATATCGAACACGAAGTACGTAATGGACTGTGTGTAGCACGACATGAATCTAAAATAGATCAAGCACGGCACAGACATGTGACAGACCAGGCACAGCACATGCACAAACACGACATCGGCTAGACACGACACAAGCATGTAACAAGTCACACAGATATACATGCTAACAATTTAAGTAAAATATAAACTTTGCACAATTCAAACAATAATAAATAATATATTATATAAAATATATTGTATAAAAACTAGTTTTACAATAATAGACTTTGCAAAATTAGTCTATTAATATTTTCATATGGAAGCGGATAAATTTATTAAAATTATTTCAATTTTTTTTAAATATAGTAAATTATGTAATTTAATTGAATAATAAATTATCAAGTATTAAATTAGCGAAGAACAAGGCTAACATTATAAATTTTAAACTATCTTATATGCATGAAAGACTGAAAAAATAAAAGATCTAGAGCTCAAAATTGGAAGGACAACTTAATTAATTATTTCTCAAATATAGATTTAAATTTAAATATTGTTTTGGAATAAAATATATAAACTAAACTTAATTTTTTATTTTTATTTTTTTTAGTTGTAAATACTTATGGTGTTATATATCAATTAAAAAATAAAATATATTATTTAATTATTAATTTAATTTATTTTTAATATTTATTTCGAAATTTTTTATTTAGCTATATATTTTATATTATAAAAAATTTATAACATGTAATTGGCATAGGCACGGGCACGGGCACAACCTATGTTTAACATGGGCACGACACGAAAAAGAAATAAACTAGCACAAACACAGCACAGACGCGAATGAATTAGCTTGAAAATGGACCGAATAAGTACAGCACAGCCTCACTTTACACCTCTAAACAATGCCAATCAAGTCAATTTCCATTTCATAATTTTTTTATTTTTTATTATTTTTCGTTTTTCCAGTTAAGGATTATTAAAAAGACAACAAAATTGGTCAATTTATTATTTCTTCCATACTTGATATGTTCCCATGAGGAGGCCCAATGAGAGGATTCAAAATAAAAAACTGAAAGCAAATAGTTTATAAAAAGCAAAACAAAATGTTTCCATTAGACGAAAATATCAAACACGGTGATGTAATTTGACAATGAAACTTTTTTTGGGGAATAATTTGACAATGAAACTTGGAAGTTCATGTATACCACATCCACATATTTGGTCTTGTACGACGTTTACACAATCAATAGGCAAATATATACATACTTTTTTTAAGAAAAAAAAAAAAGAAAAAGAAAAAATCAATAAGCAATTTTTATTTTTTATTTTTTTTTAAACAAATAACAGTAGGGTTTATAGAGAATTAATCTCGGGAACTATCTCCCAGTTTGTTCTAAGAGACATTTTAACCATTAATTATGTATACTTTTATTTTGATTATATTCATTTAAATATTTTTGTGATATATTTTAAAAAAATATATATAATTAAGTTCAATGTTTTAATAAAAAGGTTATATGTAATTTAACAAAGGAGTTTGGATTTATATATTCCAACACAGAGCTTAACTGGTTGTGTTTAGGTGAAAATTAATATACAAATTAACAAGACATGATAATACATGATACAAAAAAGAAGATAACATGACAAGATAACTATTAGTGACAAATGTGTCACTAATATAGCTATTAGTGACAGTTACCATACAAAATTTATCCAGAATTTCCGGATGAGAGAAAAATTTTATATATATGCATATGTTTATTTATTATTTGTTAAATCATATGCTTATATATATTTATTTGTTATTTAAGCTGATGTTCTAGCTTTATCAATTTAGACATTTGATATAATGTGTTTGAATTAATTTAAGAAGGTAGAATTCAAAAATATTTACTTTTATGACTTTGTTTATGTTTGCTACCTGTACGATGATATATATACATAGGTTTGGAAAAAGGATTTGTATTTTGGTTTTGCTATGGGTTATAAATTAAAGAAATGAAAAGAACATAATTATGAATTCTAGGATTTTAGTTTTTATATGTAGGATATAGTACCATGAGTATATGTATGCTTTAGGCCTCGTTTTGATATGGTGTATTGTATTAGATTGTGTTTTAATATATTTTGTAAATTACATTTTATGTGCTTAGTGCAAGATTGCATTAAGATGTATATACAGTACATTGTTTAGTAAACTATTGTATTATATTAATCTATTTTATTAAAATTAAATTTTTTTAATTTTTTATTTTTAACTATTATTAAAACTTTTACTAGGATGAGAAAAATGGAAAAATTACTTCCTTGTCAAACTCCTCCTGCAACGTTCAAAAAGACTGTTAAAAGATTGTGTTTTAATGTCTTTTGTATATTATATTTTATGTGCGTGGTGTAGGATTGCATTAAGATATATATACAATACATTATTTTATAAACTATCCTATTATATTGGACTATTTTATTAAACTTTAAATTTTTAACTATTATTAAAACTTTTATTAGGATGAGAAAAATGAAAAAAATTACTTCCTGTCAAACCCTTCCTGCAGCGTTCAAAAAGACTGTTAAAAGATTGTGTTTTAATTTCTTTTGTATATTACATTTTATGTTCTTGGTGCAGGATTGCATTAAGATGGATATAAAATACGATATTTAGTAAATCATTGTATTTTAATAAATTATTTTATTAAAATTTAACATTTTTAACTTTTAATTTTTAATTTTTAACTATTATTAAAACTTTTACTAGGATGAGAAAAATGGTCAAGTTACTTCTTTGTCAAACCTCTCCTGCAACGTTGAAAAAGATTGTTAAAACCAAATCCAACCCCACCTCATAAGAGAGAAAGAGGGAGAGCCATTTTTCATCTTCCCTTCTAAAAAAGACAATCTAAAAGTACACATGTTTCTAATCAAAGAATTTTTACCGTTAAACTAACGAAAAAAATAGAATATAGAAAAAAAAGAGTAGAAGTTCTAACGGGCTATACCAAAGAAGAATGAAAAAATAAAAATGAAAGATCTGACAATGGATATCTATGCCTAAAGAAAAAGAAAAATAATTGAAGATCTGACAGTGGGCATCTATGCCCAAACAGGGAGAAAAAAGAATAAAATAGAAAGAAGAAACGATCGCCTCTCCTCCTTTCGCGGTGTAGGTTTGGCATCTCAAAGCTCTCCGATTCATATAATATAATACAGAAAAATTTTAGACTTAGTTGTAGGTGTAGGCTATATACGACCATTTCCGTTATTTTTAATCTAAGTTATAAAAGATGGTTCTAGTGTATGTCTCAGACACGTGGATGCCACATATCTTGGTTATATGCTATATACAACGGTTTCAGATGGAACCGTTATTTATAATGTCTCAAGATACATGGATGATACGTGTCTTGGTTGGCAATTTTTAGCAGGATAAGACGACTGTTCTATGGACAAACAGTCGTATTTACTCAAAACGGCGTCATCATATGGGGAAAAACAACTGTCTTAGCTATGGTCCGTTGTTTTTACCATTTCTTGGTTAAAAACGACGGTTTAAAATAAATAAATAAATAAAATGACAGGTCTAGCTTTGGACCCGTCGTTTTTATCAAAACGGTGTTGTATTGGCGCCATGTTATCTGGGTAAAAACGACATGTCTAACTCTTGCCCGTCGTTTTGGCTTCATATTTTCTTTATTATACGTCTCATCATTTCTTATTTTTCTCAATTTCTCCATAAATCCTAAGCACTCAAGTCGCCCCCATTGCTCTTCTTCTCCATTGTGGTTGGATTATTGCTTCATTTCACAGAATATTTGTGATTTTTCAACTTGAAAATTTTAAAGTGAGTACTCGGCATTCTATTTAAATTGTTTTTAACAAATTGTGAATGCATTATTCCATGAAAATGTTTAAACCGGTGCAGAATATTGAATATATTGTGTTCGTCTGATTGTTAATTTGTAGATGACGAGCCTAACCCGTGCATTAGAAAGTTTGAATATTGAATGTATTTTGTTAAGTTGGTTGTTAATTTGTATATTGTGTATATAATTGGTAATTGTATAAACTATCCGATGATATATATTAAACCAGATGATATGTATAAACTATTCATGCATACATTGTGCATATTTTGTATGAAAAATTGTATGTGAGAGTTTTGGTTTAATTAGTAATTATGTATAAGAGTTTTGTAATTAGAATTATTATTTTAATTAGTATTATTGTGTAATTAGTAATGTTATTTTAATTAGAATTGTTTATAATTAATATATATAAAAGCCGCTGCGCCAAAAAAAAAACATATATAGACAACGGTTGAATGGAAAAAAACTGTCGTCTATATGTTTGCCCCGTGGCATCCAAATGGTTTCGGTGTTGTTAAAAAGGATGGTCTAGTCCGTCATATTAAATATTTAGATGTCGATTTTTCACCGTTGTATTTGTTTCTAACTATACACGATGTCTGATTTTACGATGATTTATGTTTCTCGTTTTAAACGCTTAATACATCGATTTTTATCCAACGTTTTTTATCATATTTTTTAGTGGTGTTAAGTGTTTTGGGAATATTAAACTGGATTCTAATATATTTTTTAAAATGAAAAAACTTTTTAAAAGAGAGAAGTGAAGTTCTGATAAATATATTAAAATGAAATATTTTTATTATTATTATAAAATGGTTCACTCACTGAGATTTTTATCTCACTCGAACCTGTTCTCTTAGGTCTCAGCCGATAGTTGGCAACTCTATTACCAAATATCACGTTGGTGCTACCGTACATTCCATCTGCTTGTGTATAATTTCTATTTAACATTCTGTAGTATTTAATGTTTTTTACATTCCTATTTATATCCATCCTAGATTCTTAGCTACAAATTTTAGTATGCTCTGATTACATTATGGACTTGATAATATCTTTAAATTTGATCTATGTGTCTAAGACTTTTATTTCTATATGTTCTTTTTTGGTGAATATTTCTATATGTTCTTACTACGTGTGCTTGTTGGAAAATTATATATTTTTTACATTATATATATAAAAAAATTTTAAAATAAAAATATATTTTTAATAATAAATTTAAAAATATTGTCATCAATAATTTATGTTCAGTAATAATATTTTTAAATTTGTTATTAAAATTATATTTTTAATGATAATTTTTATTTTAATAAAATAAAAATATTTTTATTATAGAATTATTTTATATACACAAATTTTATATATAAAAAATAATTTGTATATAAAAAAT
>QANX01003811.1:0-20000 GCA_003254975.1 Ochetophila trinervis
TTTTAATACTTTAAAAATATTTATAATAATAACGCTTTCCGATATAGTTTATCAAAGTTTTCATCTTCCGTATTCTCGTGAATTTTCTTGATTTTAAGATTGACTCGTAGGTTTCAATTTTCTCAGTTTGTGCTCCTCAATTATTGACCATTGTGTTTCCAAATATGCTGACAACTTCGAAAAAGCAATTTTGGCGTGCACCCAACCAATAATACGTTGTTTTTAAGCTAAAACAACATTTTGTTTTTGTTATAATATATGCATTTATATATATAGATACTATAATAGGGAAAATGAAAGAAAATTTCTTGTACATCAAGCAGAGCGCTTGGAGAAAGAGGATATTATAAGAAAGAAAAATAAAACAAATTTTTTTTTCTTTTGCCACTTTTTACCATGTAATCAGAAAAAAAAATGGATATAATCAAATACACTATTTTATGGAAAGATTAATTATGAACAAAATGCACATGAAAGCTTTTTTTGGTTGACTTTTATAATATCAATTTATCATCCTAATCTTTTCACATCATTTTGTTCACAATCTTTTAAATTTTGAGAGGTTATATATATATATAACTGTTAATATGGGCGACGTACTCTATCATTCAGAGAGCAACAATCTATATTAGTTGTTCGATATGCATAATTGCTCGGTCAATACATTTGATTATTAGTATTGGACGGCTAATATAGATTGTCGCTCTCAGAATGGTAAATTACATCGTCCATATTAACAATTCTATATATATATATATATATATATTTTAATCCCCAAAATATGACAATTTACTGTACCTTCATACATTTTGAAAAAATATGTATAAAGCCATGTATACAATATAGTCATATTAACATAGTAAAATACTAAAATTGTATTTGTAAACACTATATTTACTGATGCATTTTTTAATATCAACTTTTGCATATGCCGTCTTTGTAAAGCAAAATGAAATTGCTTACTTAGTTAAAGATGCTAACACTTCTTCCAAGCTACCATGAATCCTAAACCCAAAGCATCTAAAAGACATTAAAAATAATTAAAAATAAAAAGACACATTAAAATATTCCATGGAATCAAACAATTGAAACCCATTAAAAAATTCAATGATTCTCACTTGATTCCAGCACCTATAGATCCCATGAGCTTACCTCCAAAAACAAAGGATCTGTCTTTCATTTCTTTTTTTCTACCCAAAAAAAAGACCAAAACTAACACATTTTTACTTAAAAAGAATTACAACAAATAGAACTTCACTTCATGGTTACCATCTTCAAAAAAGAAAAAAGAAAAAATTGGGTGTCCCAGAAAGGAAAGAGATTCTTCCTTTACCCATTATTAGAGATTTGAGAAATTCTCAAAATTCCTCCAAAAATCCATGATCCAATGTGTGTTATCATCATCAGCAAATACATATACATGCGGCCCACCCAATTCCTCTCCGTCCGATTAATCCCGCGAATAAATAATTTCACACACCCATAACAGGATCGATTCTATCTACGAATCATCATCGAAAACATCGATTCCATTAAAATAATGAAAAAAAAAAAGTAATTCAATTGGACGGCTGCCAAGCCGAGGCAGTGAGCAGAGAAAGATCCTTCCAACCCAATTTGAGGCTCCCATTTTCCTCCACCAAAGTGTACCCTTTCCAAGGGAACATTCCGAGCAACAAGCTGGCTTGGGCAGCCGGGTTACCACCAAGAGAAACGGGTCGAAAACCGACCCGTTTCAACTCGTCGCCCCATCTCTCCACCTTAACCTCTCCAGTCCGTTTGGGCCCACCAACGGCCACGATGTTCCTAATCTCGCACCCAAACAACTGCTGTTCCACCATATGCCTCTCTAGGCTGTCGGCACCTAACCCGTCACCTAGCGCGTCGAACAACGCGCTGTAATAATGCAGGGCCTCCACGAACCGACCCAGAAAGCTTCCACCGTGGCTCAAATCCTGTTCGACGATCGTGATCAGCTTCGGTCTCACCGAAGTCAACAATCTCAACGTCCCCAAATCGCTCCCCGTTACGTCGTACAGACAGTGGTGCATCCAGTGCACCACCGTAGCCTCGCTCGGTCTCACTCCGAGTTGACTCAGATCGGTTATGCTTCCGATTTTGCCCTCCAGAGGATGGAACTCGAACGGGAGGCCGAGGGAGCTCGCGAAATCGGCGAGTCTCCGCCCGGTGGATTCCAAAAGCTCCGACGACGATCCGAACCCGGTTATTCTCATGGACCGGATTTTCTTAGACCTGGAAGCGAGGATGTGGAACAATCCTGGCCATTGGAGGCCTTGCATTATATCTAGGTCGATGACGTGGACGCGCTCCTCGCCGTCCAATGCTTGGAAAATTGCTTGGTTAGCTGTGAAGTGAGAGAATTTGACCAAGGGACTGATCGAATTGTATGATTGCAGAGCGGTGAAGATTCGCTGGGACTGACACACGGTTAGGGTTTTCATGGTTAAAGGTGAGTACGTGCCCAAACACGAGCTGATCACGCGCGCCTGGAGCGCGTGTGCGAAGTACGCGCCCACCCTCTCCGGCGACGACCCGAACGGAGACGAAAGCTCGGCGATCTCCGGAAGTAGCTCGCTGGCGTCGTCAAGATTGTCCATGGATACGCACTCGGCGCATTGTAGCAAAAGACCAAGTAATCTCAGACCGGTTGACTCTCCCTCAACGACCTGCTCTTCATCGTGATCTTCCATAGTCTTCTCGCCGGAAACCGTAGCTTCACCCGTTAAATCCCGACCGGAATTTTGCCTCTTGTTAGACGGGTCCTCACCAGACGATTCACCTCCGGCAAGCTCACGGTCGACGCGCTTTGTTTTCATTGAAGAAGATGAAGAGGAAGTAGGGTTAGGGTTCATGTCGCAATTTATCGGAGATTGAGTAACTAAGCTCTGAAACATGATCGACGAGAGAGACTAAAAATTCAGAGAGAAAAAGAGTGGAATCGGTAGTGGAAAAAAGCTTTGCGAGAAAAGGGACAAATACGAGCGAGAAGGACAAGCAAAGCTTGTTCAGATAGTTTCAGAGAGGGCGTGTCAGAAGGGAAGGAGTGGACTGTTTGGGGAGAGAGAAAGTGAGAGAAAAGAAAATTCATAAAAGAGAAAGTAAGAGACAGAAAGTTATCAAACTTTCTAGTAGAGCAGTTGTTGAGAAAACGATATAAGATGAAGGGTGTCCGTGTTATCTTTCTTCTCTCCCCACTCGCCGTCTATCGTTCCGTTAAGTCCGTTATATTTTGGGGCTTAAATTGGTTAATTTTAATTTTATATGACATTAAAATAAAAGTACTATGGAAAATTGCCTTGGGAAAATTTAGGACAAGTCTGGTTTTTGTCAGTATGTGTTGGAATCTCTTCGTGTTTGGGGGATAAATTAATATTGACATGTCCAAACTCTTTCTAAGTTTATTAATTCAATTGTTTTGATCATTTTGATAATGATGATTATATTATTGCTTGTATGCTTCTACAAAAGCATCTAATTCATTCATTATTGGTTTAATTATGATAATGTTTATTACTTCATTTTGTTTCAGGTACGCATGATATATATAGCATCATTTTTTATATATCCTATGTTATTAATTTCAAGATAAAATAATATAAAAAAATTAGAATCCGTTTGGTATAGCTTATAAAAATAAAAATTTTAGCAGTAAAGTTTTTCAAACAAGAGTTTTTACTAAACACTTAGTAATTATTTAGTTGTCAGTATAAAAAATATTTTTACTTTCTAGTAAATTATTCAGTTAACATAACTTTAAAAATACTTTTGATTCTTTATTTATTACACATAAATTATTCAATAAATATTTTTTTAGATATAATAGAAATTTTAATATGATATAGTAAAGTCAAAATTAGTAATAAAAATTAGTATTTAATATTCTGTTAAACTTCTCACCATAAGCTGAGAAATTTTTTTTAGAAAAAGCTTAAATTGAGCTTTTCCAAAATAGATTAAAAAAATTATATTTTAGTTAACAAATATTTGTCGACTTATGTGTTAAACATTTATTTATTTTTTAACATAAATACATAAAACTCCCCAAATAAAGTCTTTTGACAAAAATAAAAGCTATACTAAATAGGAACTTAATCTAAAATGTAAAAAGTTGAGTATCAAACTTATGACTTCATAGTTTTGGATGTGAAAAGCATATTAATGTTATAAAAAAAAATATTAATTGAAAGAAATCAATTAGGAGAAAATGGTCTACTTGTATAGTAAATTATGGTTTTATTTTTGAAAATCAAATAATGTAAGATAAAATACTCTTGTCCAATGTAATCCAATTATGTATTCTAAACAATCATTTATGCACAAAACTATTTGACACTTATCTAAGTAGGAAAATCATATATTTGTCCAATTCATAAATTACCAACATTTTAATTCTTAAGATTCTCTATCCTAATAAGTTTTTTTTTACCAAAAACCTAGAGGTTTAATTCTTTTTTTTTCTTTTTTTTCTTTTTATGTTCTCACTTCCAAGTTAAAAACTCCACCTACCATCTTTTCAAGCAAAAAATAAAATTAATAAAGAAGTAATAAGATTAGTTTTAATCTAATTTAAAGTAATTTTTCTATCAGAATTTGACTTTGTTGTTAAGCCTAATCCCTAATTAAAATATGCTAGAAAGATTTTTTTTTTTTGAATAAAAAAGGACATATCCGTACCGGAGTCATAAATTTAGAAGTTATCTAGCGAGTAGGCCGACCCAAACATTTTCCCTGTAAAAGTCCGCGATGGGAGCCCGTGTCGCTAGAAACTCTCTCTCCCTTGTGCGGTAGCAGCAGAAAGAAACACCTAAGTCCAAATGGAGTTGCCAAAACTCGAACCACAACTCCCAGACTCGCAGGTGTGATGATTCGGCTTGCTCTTACCACTGAGCTACCTTCAAATGCATGCTAGAATGTTTAGACTATATAAATGTGGACTTAGATGATTGATATTAACTAGGTGGTGCAAATTCGTGAAAGATGACTTTACGCCACATAAGCAAGCATAGTGGAACCGGAATTGATTTTTCAGTACAATTTGAAAAGAGCTCACCCATCAAACCTATTGTTTTTTTCACCTTTTATGCTACTATACTTGATTTATCAATCTATGTATCTAACGAATGCGTCTTAAAAGTAATCTTATCAAGCAAAATAATAATTTTTTTTCCAGAACTTTATTTATTTATTTATTTTTGAAAGAAAAAGGCGAAATATATTAACCAGAAAAAAAAAATATATTGGCTTGGATTAGAGAGGAAATACGAAAGAGGAAAGCCAAATAGATCCCTCCCCAGCCCAAATAATAGGTTATTGGCTCAATGAGGAAAATGAAAAAAAAAAAAAAAAAAGAAGGAATACTAAAATACTGATAGAGGGTTCTTTGGAATGTAAGAGATGTGAGTGAATAGTAAATTAGACTTAATTTGAACTATTTTAAATTTTTGTTTAATCAAACCAAACATAGAATATTTGTTGTTTTTTTGTACTATACTTTTAGTTACCAACTCAAAATGATATTGAAACACTGAAAAGTCACTCTCCTCCCTGTACAAAATCATTATTGGACGACAAGAAAATTTCGCCGGAAGCAGAGAAAGGTCAAAGGCCCTCCTCATAACACCTAACAAAGCAAGCTGCCCAGCAAAGCTTTTTTTGCTTTTGTACACATGCTGGTACCCAAACTCATTAGCAATACTTTATGATATATATATATATATATATATATTAAAAAAAACTAATCCAAAACTGCTATAAAATATCTGTTGGGGCCAGTTTATGATGCAGTATTGGACTGGACCGTACCATTTCACTTTAGTTTAATCTTAAATATTTCAGTCCAGTTTTCATTATAAATGCACATTGACATAAGACTCAACCGATGCTAATTCAAGTTGTGGAGCTTTTCTCAATACTTTTATTTATTTATTTATTAATTATCCCATTCTGCTAATCAAGCTTGTAAGTTGTGACATATACTGTTTGGTAGTTAACACAGCAGAATATAAAATCAAGCATATTCTTGTTTATATAAATTTCGTATCCCCGTCTACATGATAAAGAAGCTTCAAAGAGAGATATTAATATTCATCTTCATATTGAAAATAATACAACTAATAACTTTACTCAATTTATGTCAAACTATACCAATGAATTTCTAGCCTTTCAAACCCAACTTCCTATCAAAGAGAAACTAATGGAGTTAGTAATTTTGATTTAGCTAACAAAGAAGGGGATCTGGAGCATCATATCGAGCAGCCCTAAAGGCCGGATGTATAATAATAGAATACGTCACTATTTATTAAATTTTTCCTTCTATATTTATTAATTTCTTTATTGGCATTCAAAATATCAAATATAGGTATCATTTCCATGTTCTCATTTCTCCTCCCAAACAGTCAACCACAAGACCTACAAAATATCATGTGTATATTCAATGCTTAAAAATTTCAACCATGCGAATATTTTATCAGATTTCAACCATGTAAAAAAAGTGCAAACATCGGATTCAGAACTAGTTTGTACAAAACCTTAGCCAACCATGCACCCTCTAAACCAAATACTAATTATTTTCCAGAAATCGTTTACCACATGACAGCATTTTCATTGTAAAAGACTTCTCGAACATCTTCATCTAATTGAATAAGAACTTTCAATTTTTAGGATGAACACTGCAGAAGGCTACCATGTTATAAGGGCAATAAAACAATAACAAGATATAGAGCAAAGTATTGATAGAAAGAAAAAATCTCAGATGATCACTAACAAACAACTATGGAATTGGAAAATTCTAAATGCCTAAACAACAACCCGATATCGAAGTTGTACTAGAGACTCGGTATATGTCGTAGTCTAAATACATCAAATTCTATCTATCAAGGTACAGATAATCTTCACTAAGGATTTTAGCAGAAACTAAAAAAATAGGACTCAATTCTAACTTCAAAGAACTAGGAATTGGCTTTCAGAAATTGACTCCAAGGGAAACAAACAAAATATGGAATACAAAAACATTTAACAAAAAATTTAACATACTTCAAGACCAAAAACTCCATAATCATTTGCTACACGCAGTCCATTCACAATCACCACTGGAATCACAAACCAAAAACCATTCAATTTAGATCAATTAAAAAACAAGCAGAAAATAATAATAAGAAGTTAACAACACAAGATGTATTTGGACCCTCCATATGCATAATAACACGAATCTCCGCATGGATAAACATCTAACATAATTGGAAATCTAGACATAAATTTCTAACAAATGGTAAATCTAAATATAATTTTATAACCCATGCCTAATCAAGCATAATTGGATTAGGAATTCCGGTAGTGCATATTTTAATCCAGGGGACCCTAACACTTTCAAGAGCATAATCTATGAGAAGACAATATAAAAATAATTGGTATAGTTAAATTAAATAAGGGACTTCTGACTAAAAGGGCAACTATGAGTCAGACAACTTGTTAATAAGAAGTCCTATTCATCCTTTAACACTGTTCAAGCAACCAGCGCCAATTTGCTCCAAATAAGTATACTTGTAGAGTTTGCCAAAATGCACATACTAACGGAATACATGCATAATTCACACACTGCTACATTGAAGTTCCGAACTAGTCATCTTTCATAACACAGAGCCATGGGACAAAAAAATCCACTAGAATTGATCCAATTAATTATTAAGGCTTTGAAGAAGCAGAGAAATTGGATAGTTGAGCAGCTTTGCTAACTGGTTGATGTTGGCTTTTGGTGAAAATTTGGATAGTTAAGCAGGTTTTGACAACTACTTGATGTTGGCTCATGGTGAAATTTATGCATATCATATACTAAGCAAATATATCAATCAATGCATAACTTACACTAACATATGTCTTCAAATTTCTTCAGGTTTTGGAGTAAAATCTTATATGCCCTTGACCAAGTCCATGTACAAGGGAGGATGCTGCCCAACCAAAGAAGAACTTGCTTTATAATGGGAGGGCTAAGGCTTTATAGTCGCTTTAGAGTCATCTCTGCCTGAAAATATTTGATATAATGTGATGCATCATCTGTTCTGAATTATCTACTGCCTGGAAACTCAAAAGAAGCATATTGTATAAATCATGTATAATCGTGTTCAAACAGACAAGCCTTTGTCTACATGGAAATAGTACAAAAATGACTAACCCTGAAATTCCCGCATAATATTTCATTTTATGAAAGGTAATTTGATGTTATGCAAACTCATGCCACAAGTATTCTCAAGTTCTCTGTGAGTGGATAAGTTACCACTTCATAAAATTTCCTAATTCTGTCTGATTGAACAAATTGAAAGAGCAGGCAAACCAGTGAAAAATTTAACTGGTTATATGCTGCAATAAACTCCTCTCCTACAATAATTCTTGTTTGATTTCTTTGATAAAACAGTTCACAACAATAAATGATAAAATTTCTTGCCAACAGTACAAATCCACGAGAAAACTTGTTAACTAACTCAAGGCAGACGTGTAGCTTCACCATGATAGCTCAAGAATACACACATATATCTTAACTATTTTTATAATGTAAAGAGAAACAATCTCAATAATTTGGAAGAACAAGAAAGTTGAAAGTCAAAGGGAAATAAAATTACATTATTGCCATCACAAGACAAAAAAAATTGATCAGAACAGAGGAAGAAATGGAGGTCACTACTCTCCAGATTGATATGTCACTAACATGTTAATATGTTATAACTTAGCTCCCATCAACAAACAAGTTCTATGATAAAGTCACTGGTTAAAATAAGATCAGTGACATTGCTAACCCGCTTCGTCTGTATTCACATATCATGCACACAGAGAAGGTGGAAGTCAGAAACTAATGCAAGAAATAATACTTTACTTCTTTACATGCACACAGACACACAAACACATACATATTGAACAGCTTACCATATAAATAAGAAAGAACAGAAAGAAAATAGCAGAATAACAAAAATAAAAAAATAGTGCATATATAATAAGAATTTTGCAATCCTAATTCAGTAAACAGCTTATTAACTGAATTAAAGACTACGTACTTTCTCTCTAGCTTTGTCTGCATCAGCTTACTTACAGAGTCCGATAGAAACTATCTTACACAAATTGTCAAAACCCTAAACAGAAATGAAAATGATAAGATGATCCTGATAATTTCAATCCAATTGCTTATGTAGAGGAGGTAAGGAACTGAATAAAGAAAGGGACAATTCTGCTGAATTAAAACAACTAAATTCTATGACAACTAAACACTAAATTCCATGACAACTCAACCAAATAATAAAATCACCAAACAAAAAAAAAATGAGAAATCAACAAAATTTAAATTTTAAATCACCAAGCATAAAATTATACTAAATCCATAAAGGATTAATATCCAACAAATATAGGAAATCTAAAAAAAAAGATCCGAAATGACAGAAATAAAACGTCTGATAACAAACTAAAGACACTGATAACAGGCCCAAACACAAAAATAAAAACAAAACTCCGCCCTTTTTCCGACTTCTTTTTCCCGATGCCTTGCTCAGAATCTGAGCTTCGTAAAGAACCACCTGTTCTTTCCGGTCTTAAACCGCTCCTCGAAGCGCTTCTTGGTCTCCTTCAAAGCAGTGACCTTCTTGTCTTTAGATTGCAGAGCATCGATGCTGACCACATCTTTCAGATCCACATCCAAGGTGTAGCGGGTAGGCATGATGTGCTTGTAGTTCACCAGCTTCACGAACGCCTTAACCCTAGATTTCTTGGCCGTCTTCTTAGCCGAATCCTTGCGGATGACCTTGCTAGGATATTTGTTTATCCCTGCAACCAAACAGTGGCCGTAGGGTCGGTCGCGAGTTCCATCGTCAAATGAACGAAGAATCACCGCCTTTCGCCCTGCGTAGCGTCCCTGGAGGACGATGACGGCCTTGTTCTGCTTAAGGAATTTCACCATCTCTGTGTGGCTTCGGCGGCTTCGGCGTCTCTCCCTCTCTCTCAAGCCAAGTGAAGTGAAAGAAACCCTAATTTTTTGCATATATATATAGTGGCTGAAAAGCCCTAACCCCGTATTTGCTCCATTTGTGGGCCGGAACGGACCCGGTATAATGATAAGCCCAATCGTCTGCATTTGGATCATAAATTTTTTTATTTAGTAATTTGAAGGGGGCCACTAGTTGCAAGCCAGTTTTAAAAATTCTAACACAATTTTCAATTTTTTTTTTTGGTATGAGAAAATTTTAGTAGTGAAATGAAATGAAAATATATATTATTATATAATTTTATGTTTGATTGGACTGTTTTTCTCTAGAATTTGTATAAACCATATCCCCACATTTTTGGACCAAATTATAAGAAAACAAAGAATTTTTTAGAAGAATTATAGCTAGCTTCACTAAAATTTTTTATTCTAAAACATTATTGTTTTTTTAACCACAATGTCAGACAAATTTTTTTGTAGGAGAAAACATTAAGTGCTTGTTAGGTAACGCCTTTATTTTTTATGTTTTGATATTTTGTTTTTAGATTTTATTTGTGGTTTTTTATTTGTTTAAAAAAACAAAAATTAATTTGTTTGGTAACTGTTTTATAATTTTATTTTATTTTTTATTTTATATATTTTTAAGAAAATTTACAAATAAAATTTACACAAATTCATATCAAACAATGTCGAACATCAAATCTTAATCATTTGAGATGGGGCACTAATCTATTAAAAATCTCTCTCAAAATTGTAGAACCTCAAACTTAAAAGGTTGATCCTAAAGTATAGTCATCGATTACTTCCAAATAAATTAACAAAAACATACACATACTTTAGGAAATTGGTTTCTATTAGGCCGACAAGAACAAACGGTCACGAAATAAAATTTACAATCTTATTGACAAATTTAGCTACCAGGGCAGTGAGAAAGAATATAATCTATCCACTCCAGCCAGACCGCAACTCCAAATTCTTCCATGCAGCAACAATTACAAATTGGAGGAAGATTTTTATCGCCACCTTAAAAAACAACAATGGCGAGTGGTTGGAATCATGGGGACAAATAGGGAGTTTTTTTACTGAAGAATTCACAAAGTTATTTCAATCGGCAAGCACAACTCCTTGCTCGATCCTGAGGGAGCTGTTCCACTCGTCAATCATAGAATAGCAGAATCACCGGTTGAGTTTTATTCCAGATGGCATTGAAATTCTAAATGCTGTCAATAGTCTCCACCTTACAAAGGCTCCAGGTCCTAATGGAATGTCAGCCCTGTTTTTCCAACATTTTTGGGAAATTGTCAGAAATGATGTCACAAACGCAATATGAAATATTTTTCGACATGGAAGATTCTCACAAGGCTTTAATGACTCTTTTGTTGTTTTAATTTCGAAAATAGCTCATTTTTTCAACTTCAACCAAATCAGACCGATAGCTCTATGCAACACCTTATACAAGATTTTTTCTAAAATCTAGGTTCAACGGCTTCGGCCCCTCCTCCCGGATCTTATTTCACCAAATCAAGCTGCTTTCGTTCCAAGGCAATGGATTGGAGAAATTTATATCCCGGTTAAGAAAATTATCCATTCTATGAAGAGAAATAAAGGTATCAAAGGTTTTGTAGGCATTAAAGTTGACCTTCCGAAAGCTTACAACCGAATCAATTGGCAAGTTCTCATGCAGATTCTTGATGTTTATGGTTTCAATGAAAATTTCAAATTGCTGATATTTCGATGTCTCTCATATGGGACTATGAAAATGATGCTTAACAGTTCTTGTTATGGGCAAATTCCAATGGAGAGGGGTATAAGACAAAGAGACCCACTGTCTCCTTTTCTTTTTGTCCTTTTTTTGGAGCTTTTTTCCAAGATGATCACCAAATTGGAAGATGATAGAGAAATTCAATGAATCAAAATTGGAAGACTCGCACCAGCCATCTCGTATTTATTCTTTGCGGATGATATTCTCATTTTCTGCAAAGCTAGTGTGGACCAAATCAGTAAAATAATCAAATGCTTAGAGACTTTTTGTTCATGGACAGACCAAAGTTTCAATCCTATAAAATTAGGATTTTTTTCTCAAATAATATTCAGGGGAGCTTAAAGGCTGCTATCAAAATCAGTCTCAATATGAAAAAACTGGATTAGCATGCAAAATACTTGAGAAATAAACTTTTCCCTAGTGCCCGAAGCAAATAGGATTTCAATGACATAAAAAGGAAGATCACCAATCGGTTGAAAGGATGGAAGGCTAAATTACTTTCTCAATTGGGTAGGCAAACCTTAGTGAAACATGTGATCACTTCTATTCCCCTTTATTCAATGGCTTCTGGGAAAATTTCTGCGGGAATCTGTGAGGAGGTGGAAAAGCTTTCGAGGGCTTTCTTATAGAGAGGGAATTGAAACAATAAGAAGGGACGGACTTCAGGTTCTTGGAGGAATATTTGTAAACCAAAAAGCTGTGGAGAGTTAGGTATTAAGAGCCTCAATACAATGAATTCAGCTATGCTTGGAAAGATTGGTTGGTCCCTTGCTAATGACATGAACAAGCTTTGGGTGAAAGCCATTAAAGCAAAATATTTCCCATCCTCCACGTTCATGCGATGTCAGAAAAAGAAAATTTGCTCCAACCTTTGGCATGCTGCCCTTAACACTCACATCACTCTTCGAAAAGGTTTATGCTATAAAGTTAGTCGTGGAAACAATATCAATATATGGAAGGATCCTTGGCTACCTAATACACCAGGTTTCAAACCAACCCCAAAAGACGATGATATGGTGTTGAGACAAGGAATTGTGCAATCCCCTAAGAATTCTAATGGAGAGTGAAATGTGAGTATGATCAATGAGCTTTTTTGTAGAGACTCAGCAAAAGAAATTTGTAGGATCTTTTAGGCAAATAACAACAATGAAGACAAGCTCATATGGATGGGAAACAAAAATGGTGATTTCATTGTTAAATCCTATTACTGGCTTGACAACTGGGACCGGAAAACTCATCATCTTTGGTGGAGAAAAATGTGGACATCCAAAATCCACGAAAGACAAAAAAAAATTTTTGGCTCACAAAGGTCTCAATCTCAAGAAAAATTTGATCAGGAGAGGAATATCTATCATTGACACATCGTGTATGCATGGTTGCAACAGTGAGGAAGATGAAATACACGTTTTCTTTTCCTGCCCTTTTGCAAAAGGGCTCTGGTTTGCCTCCCCGTGGGGAATTCGTTGGAGGGAACATTTGTTACATGACGTTAATGATTATCTCAATCAAATCTGGAGTCTTGACTTTTAAAGACCAATATCAAGAAAGAAAATGGAAGATTTTATCCTTTATAGTGCAACTATAATTGATCACATATGATGGACCAAAAATGAGAAATGTCACAGGGAGACTCAGATATCCTTGAGGAATCTGTCCAGGTTGTGAAGGAAAGATTTAATGAACTCAATCAAGCTTTTAGGAATTTTCTGATCACGGATGGAAGAAACCATATAGTTTATGCTCCTATGGGATGGATTCCTCCTGTGAGAGGAGTCATAAAACTAAATTTGAATGTGGATGTGAGGGATAACTATAGCTATATGGGCATTGTGGCTAGAAATGAGGAGGGGGACGCCATTGAAGCTCATGCATTCAAGGTTTATACAAATGATCCTCTGATTGCTGAACTTATGGCAGTGAAGGAAGCCATTCTGATAAGTCTAAAAAATGGATGGACCAACATTGTCTGTGAATTTGATGCAAAAAATGTTATTTACTGGTTGAATGGAGGAAACATCAAGGACCTCCACTGGAAGATGGAACTTGTTCTTATGGAAATCTTAAATTTATGTAATCAGTTTGTTAATGTTAGTTTTGTTTGGTGTAATCGTTCTCTAAACAAATGCGCCCATTTGATTGCAAAGTGGGCTGCTGATCATGAGTTCACTGGTAAACTTTCACATGAATTTCTTTCTAAGTTGATTTTTAAATGCCTGATGAGGAAAAAGAGGGGTTGTACCTCTAACTAATTCAGGCGGGCTGTTTCTTTGTAAGCCTTCTTTTTGGTTTATAAAACCTTTGCTTTTAGCCAAAAAAGAAACAATCTATCCACTATAACCCACCATCAAAACACCATCACATAACAGACAAACTCAACTCTATAAATCAAGAAAACCATGAACCAAACACAGAAA
The DNA here is from genome assembly GCA_003254975.1 of Ochetophila trinervis. Lineage (NCBI taxonomy): Eukaryota > Viridiplantae > Streptophyta > Magnoliopsida > Rosales > Rhamnaceae > Ochetophila > Ochetophila trinervis. Next base: position 14,156 of record QANX01003811.1, read on the forward strand.
AACATAAAACTTTACATCCCAAGACAAAAAAAAATTAAAAATAAAATAAAAACAAAAAAATCATACACTACCCAAAACATCATATTGCCAAAAATAAAATAAAAATGCAGGATCGTCCTCGGCTGCTAACTCACACCACTGTTGTTTTCATTACTGAAGCTTCTAGGACAGTTCAGATTCATAATTGTATTCAATTTTAGTAATTGATTTTGATTTTTTTTTTCTTTTTTTTTTGGGTTTAGATCTTTGGTATGGCATTTTGGGACTTCAATATTGGGTTTTCGGTATGAGAAAAGAAAAGGAAGAAAAAGAATAAAGAAATTTGAGTGCTAAGAAAAAATAAAAATAAATGATAAAAATAAATAAAATGCAGGGTAATATTGTCTAACAAAGTTTTTAGAGATAAACAGTTATTTTGACCATTTTTATTTTGTTTGTTGTCACATTAACTTGATAAGACTTTTGACAGAATCATTATAAATTATTTTTTTTAAATATTTATTTATCTAATGTGATAAGTTTTTTAAGTAGTAGACAAAGATATTAGAGATGCTTAATGTTCTGTCTATTGAAATTTTTATAAAATGTAAATATTATTAGTGCTTGTATAACATAATATCTATTTGATACTTTTTTTTTTTTTATAAGAAATATCTATTTGATAGTCAGTCAATGAAGAATAATCTCGAATGGTTCCTTTCATTAATTATGTTTATTCAGGCTACTTTTTCCTTCTATATCTCATGTCCCCATTTTTCCCTCTCTTCATTTCTTGGACACTTTAATTTTTCTTTATCGCTTTCAATGCTCTTTGGCCTCACGCCAACTCAGGACTTGTGTAATGTTGTTAATAGTAGATATTTTCCTTTTTTGTTATTTTCTTTAAAAAATATATTTTTATTATATATAATATATATGGCGCGGGATTAAATTTTTTTACTTTTTGCTTTGATTTTCCATTTAATTAAGATTTTTTTTGCCCCATTAAGAGCCGTCTTGGTGAAAATTGGAAAAAATGGGACAAATTATCATCCCTAACATCAATCGTAATATTTGTTTAATAAAAAATAAAATTAAATGGAATGCTAGCTCACTCTGTCTAATAGAATCTGCACAAGTAAAAAATCACTTTAACAATTTTTTTTGTCACATTAACCTGAAGGTTATGTACATTCATTTTTTCTTTCCTCATCCATATATACTATTAACATGATTCCACATTATCTAAAAATAAAATTAATAAAGAAATAAAATAAACTAAGTGAAAAATAATAATAATTTTTTTAAAAATGAAGTGAAATTCTATCAGCTAATTGGACATTAATGAAGATAAAAAAAGTAGAAATAGTATGCATCTAGTTAGCTTATAATATTAAAAGAATAATGTTAGAGATATCATCTAGTCTATCACCGTATTTACTAAATATACAAGTGTAATTGTATCTATTTTTTGGTCAATTGACACGCCGATATCAAAGTACTACACTTCCTTTTCTAATCCGATTTGAGACGGGTGGGCCCACTAAAAGGGTAAAGCTCTCCCAGCGCAAATTTATTCAATCCACAAGACTCGAATCCGAAACTTCGCTTGAGGAAGGATGCCCAACTATCCATCCCAACTTGCGTTGGTCATCAAATTGTATCTTAATGTGTTAATTTTGAAGGAATTGTTAATTGCCATTTGTTAAAATAATACAATTGAACCATAATGCAACAAATAAAAATTTAAATGTTTAATTAGAAAATTTTAAATTTAAAGGCTGAAAGCCTAAAAGTACAATTTTTCTAAAGAGCAAAATGTAATTAACTATATATATATATATATATATATATAGTGAGGCCCAAATAAGGATAATAAGATTTTTTAAAAATCTGAATTTAAATTTTGACATTTAAAAATTTGTACACTTTGACTGAATTTTACTATTTTTTTAATCCAAATGATAAAATAAAAAATTACTACTTAAAATCTGATTTTTTTTTTAAAAAAAGTTGTACCGATGCCAACACTTGGGGTCACTTAAAAAAAAAAAAAACAAAAAAAAGGAAGAAAAAAAACTCACACATTTGAAAATTATAGATTTATGGCCACTACTACTGTTTACTAGTAATTTCCTTCTCTTTTTTTTTCCTAAAGAAAAAAGGGCTTCTCCGTAGTGAGATTATAGGCCCAGGAAGTATCTGGGGAGCAAGTCAGGCCCAGGCAGTTTTGCAACCTTATCGGAGTTTGCTCTGGTGGCTCATATCGCTAGAATCTCTCACCCCCTCATGCGATAGCAGTGGAGATAAGCACCTGAGACCAAATGGGGCTACCAAGACTCGAACCTCAACTCTCGAACTCGCAAGTATGAAGGCTCAGCTGGTTCCTACCACTTGGGCTACACCCTCAGGTGCTAGTATTTTCCTTCTCAAAACGTCATTGTTTTTAACTTTTATATATCTATATTCTAACAAAATCGATCAAGTATAATTTATCTTCTAATTTCATTTTAATTGCATTTGACTGATTAAAATACCATAAATTTAATTACACATCAAAAAAATTATTTCATTTTGAGTGTAGAAGAAAAATGCAGAAAACTACCCAGTCCCGCCTAAAAATTACCCTATCAGGCGCGGGGGGGGGGGGGCAATTCCTTTGATTTCTTTTTTAAAAATAAAAATAAAAATAAAAAAGTGGGTAAATTCACTAAATTGTGTGGATTCCAATAGCCTAACTAATCCACAACGAAACCAGATGAAAACAGTTAGCATCATCTTAAAAATATTGCAGAAATGAGGGAATGCTTCAGCTAAAAATGAATTTTTCTTACTTTTTTTTTTCTTTTGCTTAAAAAAAAAAGATCTACCCATAGTGGGGTCATGGACCCAGAAGTTATCTAGCGAGTGGATCAATCACAAGCGTCTTTGCAACACAGTGGGAGTCCACACTGGAGGCCGGTATCACTAAAAATGCCCATCTCCTCATGCGGTAGCTAAGAAAAGGAGCACTTGAGTCCAAATGGGGCTACCAAAACTCGAACCACAACTTCAAACTCGCAAGTGTGATGGTTAAGCTGGCTTCTATACTGAGCTACATCCTCAAGTGTGAAAATTTTCTTACTCTTTGAAACAACTTTCTCGACACGATATATCCCATGAATTAAATTCAGTTAGTACACTTTATCATTCAATTTTTTAAAATATAAGTCGCTATGATGAAACAAAATTTTGAATGAATGTAGATGAAAAAATTTAGAATAAAAAAATTTTAGAATTAAAAAAATTTCTTGGTATAGGATGGAAAAAAATTTCTTATGCAAAAATAAAAAATTCATGTTAAAATAAAATTTTAGCAATTTAGTATAAGAAATGTAGATTAAAACAATTTTATAATGATAAAATATATTAAACAACTTTTCATGAGAAATTTTCTTTTTAGCAATTTAGGATGAAATATTTTTAGATAAGAAAAAATTGAAGAAAAATAATTTAGAGTGAAAAAAAAATTTCTTGATAAAAAAATAAAATGATTTTTTTTTATATTTCGGATAATAATAAAAAATATGAAGAGTACTAAAATGCATTTAACAGAATTTGTTTAACTTAATCCAAATTAGATTTAATTGCATTTTTAAAAAAATTAAAAAATATAAAGTGTCAAAATTAACTGTAACATTTTTTATTATAATTAAATTTTAAAATGTAATAAAATGTATTTTACTTTAAACTCAAATATGCTAAAACTAGACTACGTCATTAAGAAGAAGTTCTACTTTCTAGCAAAAACATAAAAAATTAAAAAAGAAGAAGAAGAAAAAAAAAAAAAAGCACACAAAAAATCAATATTTTAAAAAGAAAATACTCATTTTAGTATCCATTTGGGATATAAATGTGCAATTTTGACAAACGAAGCAATACCCACTTATTAAAATAAATATTTCATTTTTTTTAGTTAAATATATATTATTTAAAAAAAATCAAATACAAATAAAAATAAAATTGTATTAAATCAGTTTTGTTAGAATATGTGTATGCAAATGTTGAAGACAAGCATTTTAGGAAGAAAAAGCACGTGAACACTAATGATAAGCATAATTCTGCGTGAGATTAGTGAGTTTTTTTTTTTTTTTCAAGTGGCCCGTTTAAAAATATTATACCTATAGAAATACTATAGCAGACCACGTTATTTACACTATAATCGATTAAATATAATTATGTAAACTATCACTCATTTGATAAATTTTCAACTATAAAAAACAAAAACAAAAAACTGTTTATACGTATGTAGACCGAGTCAAAACAGCGCCAAAACATAAAAAGATGTTATGATATTCGGCCAACAAAGCAAAAATTTTCAAGTTGTCATTTTGTCCTTATCCATATATAATATTTAGCGCTTACAATGACATGTATATCCGCCTACCTCATGTAATTTTAGATACCGTTTTTATTCTTTTCTCATTACAATTTTATAATTTTGCGTGCGAATAATTAATTAATACATGATTTGATATTTGATAAATTGACTTGATATATACATATCTTACTTTATAGATAAAGATTGCAATTCTGGATACGCATTACATACACAAAATTAGGATGAAAAAAGATTAATATAAAGATTTATATAAGTGAGGTGAAAAAGAGAAGCATATATTCCATTATTATATAGGAAATACAAAATAATCATCTCTAAACATGAATCAAAAAAGACAATGTACAATCAAATCACAAATACAAAAAAATAAAATAACTGTGTGGAATATACAATAATCAGTATCCAACCAATACATACATATATTCTCCCTTTTTCACAATACAGAAATAATATATATATTCAACTAACATAAAGGATAAAATGAAAAATCAAATCAAATATGACATATGAACTCTGGATTCCTCAAAAGCAGGCATCCAACATGCAACAGCAACATAAGGCAGCACAACTGCAGAAAAAAAAAACAATTAGAAAACCAAAACAAAAAACAAAACAAAATTAATAAATAAGAATATTGTTACTTATTATTATTTTTTATTTCGAAATAAAAAAGAAAGTCATTGAATATGTTGGGAAGCAATATGAATCAAGTTTTAAATTGAAGTCATTAATTGAAACGTCATTCTTAATCGTTACCAATATAAAATTTTCATCGCATTACATATAATTAAATTATTGTCGCTCACTTTAATTAATATATTACGGAAATTATATGTAATCGGATTTAGACGCGTAACATGAACTGGAGGAAGATGCAGGACTTACCATCCTTTCCAGAAGCCATCACCCTTGGATTTGGTCTCCACAGGAGCAGGAGGGTAGGGTGTGGTTCCATCTCTCGTTGGGTACCCAGCTGGTGGTGGAGCCACATATGGACCTTGTGCTGTGGATTGTGGTACTGCAAAAAATTTCAAACCAAAACAGTCATCCAAATAATTCAACAGATTAATTAATTAATTACTAAACAATTAATATTTAATTTACAAAGACTTTCTTCCTACCTATTACCTAACCCCAACAAACTTCTATTACCTAACCCCAGTTAACTTCACCAACCCCTCCTACTAATCTTTATCCTCAAACCGGACTACAAAATTTAATGACATTTTTTTCCAGAAAGATGCAATTTCGATCCCAATCTAAAGTAACACCCTCAAAAAAATAAAAATAAAAAAGGGGGTAAAACAGAGCATTTGATGCAATATAATATCTAGTATTATTTTTTAACTATTGGTATACACATATTTATATATATATATTGTCTTATTAGGATTATTCAAGCTGCAATTTTATTGATCCCTATCGCCAAATTATGGTGCTAACAAACTAGCTATGGATATGTTTGTTAAATGAAACTAAACTAGA
>QANX01003811.1:22500-94602 GCA_003254975.1 Ochetophila trinervis
AAAATCTTATTGGGTATAAATGGTTCATGGGTTTAACAGTTTAACAGGCATAAAAGGTTATAGAGCTAATTTAGGGTCCATTAAGATGGATTTGATTTTTTTAAATAATTTATTCCTCAAAATAAACAAAATGATTGTTTTAGTTTCATTTCTATACTTTTAAAATAATTATATTAAATTACACTTTAAGGTTATTAATGATTTTTAAAATGATTACAGTAGCTTGCTAAAGTTTAATACTATCAAAAAGATTAAGAAAAAAAACAAGTTGTCTTATTTGTTAAATACAGGACGAGATTTAAATAAATAAAATTTAGCCTTGCACTAAAAGTTTTGGGTTTCATAATTATAAGCTTTGTTAATTGATTTGGAATATTTTTTAGAAGTTAAGTTTCCTTTCATGGACTTAAAATTGTCTTATCCGTGACCTAGCCTCATTCTAGGCTTGATTAATTTGATTTGGGATGTCTTATTTATTAGATATAGATTTCTTAATTGTGAAACTGCCTAAATAATAGATTTCTGCCACCACACAAAAACAAACAAAACAAGCATTATTATTTTTTTGGTTGAATCAAAACACACGTTGTAGAAGGAAATAAAAAGAAGAAAAATTAAGTATTAAAGAAAATACAATTATACACGCACGCACTACTAAATAACATACAAACATGCCTGGTAGAGGGAAACAAACTATGCATGGTAAAATGAAACAAAATTAAATACTAGAGATTTTATGACTCAAAAAACGAAATGAGTCATGTTTAGAGCTAAAATAAGACTTCTTAATTCATTCTTTTTTAATAGAAAAAAATACAAAAATAATCTTTGTTTTCTTCTCGTTGCTGTTAATTAAATTAATAAAATTATTTTTTAATATAAACTTTCAAACTTTTAGTTCAAAATGCTATCATGCACAATCATCATATCCAAATTTATAAATTCAACTATGCAAATAAATACATCCAAAAAATTTGTTTGAGTTAAAAGTACTCACATGAAAGGACCCACATAAAATCTTTTAGGATCATACCCATACAGCCCTCGTTTATGTTTAAGCAGTTAGATTCTGTCTCTCAAAGAGGGGTTATTACCGTTGTCATCCTGAAAGAGAATCAACATCTTTTAGTAGCATGAAGATAATACAGCGGCCCAACCACCAAACGAATATCAACAAGATAAGTTACCCGAAAAAAATTAATAAAAAAAAAAAAAAGAGAATATAAGTTCAAAAAGCAAGGATGCAAGATGGAACGCAGATGCAGCTATATTCAACAACCTAAAACAACAGACGCTTAGCATTAGACTTTAAGAAACAGATTTAAAAGACTTGTTTAAAAACATAACACACCTGTATGAATGTAGTAGATCTCAAAAGCTGACAAATATATATCAAAAAAAATTAAACAAGATAATGTACAAGATTCTCAGGCAGTTCTTGTGCTTCTGCCTCGTCATCAAAAACAGAATCTTCCACTATCAAATACAAGGCTTTAATGAAGCTTGCAACAATATGTATATTAAGTAAAATAAAAACTTTACTTACACCTGCTAGGGAAAAAACCTCAAATATACTAATTGTCAGCCTCTACTATCTTGCCAAATAATTTGTGATTTCAGAGGATAAAGAAAGGGTTCAAAATAAAGCTCACCAACCCATAAGATTACTTCCACCTTAGATCAGCTTTCCCAGCTCCCTACATGCTGTGTCCCATTTTCCCGACCTTTCTCGTCTCCAAAATCCAAACTTTCCTAGACAGCCTCCTTGTTCCAGTGCTTTCGGCCGCGTTTAGATATAACACATTACCCTCTTCGGGAGGAAAATTTATTTGGAAATCGTCGTGATTTCCAGAAGCTTTCTAGTCGATCTCTGGAACTTTCTCTGCGGTAAGCATCCGACATTGAGGCTTTTCGCTGCTGCGCTTCCTACACCACTTCGGCATCAGTATTGTAGCTCTAGCTTACCACAAAAGAAACACAATAAGTGAGAGAGTGAGAGAAAGAGAATTTATAAAGAGAAAATTATGGGGTTTGGGGAAATTCAAACTGCAGTTTTATGGGAAAGGAAAACCTTTATGGGAAAGGTAAACTTTTATGGAAAAGGTAAACTCAATCGGTGGGTTTGTGGATTTAGGAAAACAGGCGGCAAATTGGAAATGTTTGTTGCCTTTTAGGCGCCAAAGTGGAAATGTTTGTTCCTTTTTACTGGCGCAATTTTTTCCTTTGTTGTACTTTTAGTCAGATTGCCTCGAAAATAAAAAATAAAATAAAAAAAGACAGGAACAGTGAGTGAGAAAGATAAAAAGAGAAAGAGAGAAATTTTAATTTTTTTTAACGAAGAAAAGAGAGAGAGAGAGAGAGAGAGAGGTGGGTTTTGGGAAATTCAAATGTTGGTTTGTGGGAACCTTTATATCTACAGACTTTCTGTACATACCAGCTCCCTCGTATTGTAACAATTCTTTAACTATTTTTAACAAATTACTAACAGCTTTCTAAACACACATTAATTGCTCGTTTGATCTGTACAACTGCACCAACAAGTGGCACTTTGCTGATGTAATCTATCAGTGCTATTCCACTGCACTCTTACACATGTTATCACGTGGGCTGAAGCTTCTCAATCAATTGATCGACTCAAATTGACTTGATTTAATCATCTATCCAATCCAATAATCTTTGAACTGATTTGGTAAAATAACATATTTATACATAAATTAAGAAAATATTTTTCCCAAACATAATTGAAATTATTTGATAGAAAATTTTAGTTTATCAACAAAAGAACACACCATATAATTTATATTTCATTACAAAATGAGGAAAAAATGATAACATTTTGCAGCTCTAATGCCTTAAAAAATATCTAAATTTTATTTTTCTTTAGTGGAGAAAATATCTAAAATATTTTTATGTTGTATTAACATATTTTAGTTTTTTTTATAAAAAAAAACATATTTATACATTTTTATAACATAGTAATTATTTTAATAGAAAATTTCACTTTATTAACATTTAACACACTATAAAACATTAAAAAGGATGGGAAATCTTCGAAGAAAATATGATAACATTATTTACCATAAAAAAATGATAACATTTTGCAGCTCTATTGTGTTATATAATTAATTTTCTTTATTTTCTTTTTCTTTTTAGTTTATCTAAAGGTGCTTGTTTGACATTTAAATTAAAAAAAATTGTTACAAGTTCAAATTTATTCGGTTGGATTTAATGATCGGTGATTTAATGAAATGAAGACTGCAATTAAAATAAAGCGTATCTTCATTCTAATCTTTGTTAATTTGATTTGAAATATTTCTTATTGGATTTACAAATTAAGATTTCTTTTACTTATTTGGAATATTTTTTACAAATTAAGATTTCTTTTATTGGATTTCGAGATGTTTTAATTACAAAAGCACATGAACAATAACTCTACCCTAATATGGAATTTCATTATACAAGGCTTTGTTCATTTAAATTGGGACACTTGGTAAATTAAGTTTTCGTTAATTGGATTTAAAGGCTTCTAATTTGTGTAAGCCACTGAATTAGGATTCAATTAAATAAAAGTTACAATTACAATTTAAAGTTTCTGTATTCTAAACTTTTTTAACTAGATATCGAATATTTCTTCCTTCATTGTATTTGAGATTTGAAGTTTAAATGCTGTCTTATTTATGAAGCACCCCTAATAATAAAGTCTAAGCTAATTTGAGATTTTATAATATTCAAAACAATGTTAATTAGTTAGCGATATTTTTTTACAAATCATTGTTCCCTTTGTTGCAATTTAATGTTATTTTATTTTTAAAAATGCTTAAATAAGTCTCCATTCATTTGAGATTTTATTATTCTAGGCTACGTTAAATTTGTTTCGAATCATTTCTTACAAGCCTAGATGTTCAAAGTAAGGTTTCTAAAGCAATGGATAAAAAGCATTCATATGAAAAAGTAATAATGATGAGTTTCTAATCTCAAAAGTGCATCCATCAATCCAAGTCCTGCATTGGGTTTTCTACCATCACATAGATGGTGCCTAAACCCTAAACCTTGAACATGAGCCCAGAACCCTAACCCATAAACCTTGAGCCCTGAGCCCTGAACCAAACCCAAACCTAAACCCTAAACTCGAACCCTAAACCCTTAAACTCTAACCCCTAAATCTTAAACCCAAAACCCTATACCTCGAATCTCGATCCCTGACCACTGATCCCAAACCCTGAGCTGTAATCCTAACCCTAAACCTTTAAATACATTATTCTAAGCTTCTACCTGAGTTCCTTATATACATGAAAAAAAAGTGGTTAATAGCAAGCGGCACAAATAAATTCTTTTTAGAATGGCTTTAGTAGCTTAGCCATGTTGATCATATTTATGGCCTTGTCCATGATCGTCCATTTATTCTCTTTGATGTGCACAAACCATCTTCTCTTGCTAAATATTGTATCTATTGCAGTAGGCATCACTCTGAAAGTGTACTCGCCTCCATTGTCTGAGCGGATGCATTTTAACTTTTTTCTATTCTCACGATCTATCATGGCGTGGAATAATTTCAAGAATTTTAATACTTGATCATTCATCTTCTATTACCATATCTACACCTTCTAAGAAACGTAATAAGTAAAGGTTAGGAAATACCCGATACCACCACAAGATTCAATCTCACAAACTTCATAGTGCACCAAACTATGCAACTCTGGTATCCTCAGGTAGAAAATTTTATGCCACATCTCCTAGGATGGTGACTAGTGTCTCTGAATCTTTATACGACTTAAATATATTCTTTCTCTACTCTCATAGCAGCTTCATGCAATTTTAATTCATGTGATCCCCTGGAGACAATGGAAACACTTATATGTTGACTTTGCTCCATCAATAAATCTACTCATGCTCTAGCTCTTGCCACTTGATGTGTGTCGTAAACACCAAAATAAATTACTGAATTTAAACACTACTGTAGTAGCGACAAGTTCAGATCAATTCCACAGAGACTGATAATCAAACTATTTTTAATCCAATTAAAGTAAAATTAGAAAGATAAAAAGGGGTTTTTTATGTTGGCAAATTCAAATATTAAAGCAAACAAATTATTAAATATTGAAAATAACAATTGGAGAAAACCTTGGGTTAGAGTATCTTCAATTACTAAAGAACAGATGATCACAGACAAAAATATATCCAAAAATAATCATTCAATGTTTGATTGAATAAAATAGCACGGTCAATTTTATTCTAATTCTCACAATTAATTAATTCAGATACGATCGTAAATTAATCATAATTCTGAAATATCTACACCAACGTGATCTAAATTAAATCAGAACAGCATTAAGAACAATAGCAACCAACAATAAACAAGTTCTACAAACGTTGTAAAACTTTAATCTATTATGCATTCTTCTAAGAAATTAACAAAAGCTTAGCATGCAATTATTAAAATCAAAGTGCCACTAAACATAGAACATTCAATACGATTGAATTCCTAATTAGCAAATACCCAATCCACAAATAATGATAACGGATCCAAATTATAATCAAAAGATAATTGAATAATAAACAAATAAAATTGGAAGAACACAAATTGAATAATTAAAATTGAATTAAAACTTATAAACCAAGTCTCACACCTTGTACTTTAGTAATGAATAATACTCCTACCCAAGAGAATGATTTAGCTACTCATAATTGTTAGAAATCTCCCTCTTGAAGTTGTTTTTGCTCTAAAAACGGTTGTCCCCCTTTACAATAATGATAAAACATATTTATAGTAAAACCTAGGGCTAAAAAGTCCACAAAAACGAGCCTAAACACTCAAATGCGCGCCCATTCAGGCTCCTGGGCATTGCACCTGGGTTGCACTGCGTTCCTGCCAACGTCCAGTTAATTACGGTTTTGCCACTGCTTTTTCAATTTTTCTGTTTAATTACGATTTTGCCGCTGTTTCTTCATTTTTCATCCTTTTAAGCTCAAATCCACCTAAAACATAGAAAAATATAAATTAATCTATTTTAAGTGAATAAAACATGCTTAAATCAAGTATTAAGGTATATAAAATATATATAAATTGCATCACATCACCACTCCTACCTCGAGTACCTTCTTATTGTCTTTCTCGATTCTCCATGACAAAGGTATGTAATTGATTATTGCTTGCGTCTTTTCTTCTGACTTCCTCATTGAATAGAGCATCTTTCACTATAGACATAGTGAGCTTTTCATTGGGGGCCAAATTTATGAGAGTGACTACAAGTGTCTCCGAGATATCTAGGAGATAGCTAAATAGTAGGAGCACATGTTCCTTATCTTCTAGTTGTAACTCCACAGTAGAAAGTTTATTCACTAGGCTCTGGAACTCGCTGGTATGTTCAGCTATAAAAGTTATACTCTGCAACTTTACATTCAAAAAGGCTTTATTCCAAGTAGTTTTGTCCTTGTACATGTCCTCCAATTTCTTCAAGAAGGCATAAAGCGTATGTCTTTTGTTACATGGAGGAATACGCTATGAACAATCCATTGTCGAATCTACCCAATCGTCTTCATGCTTAGCTTTTTCCATTTTGGTTCTTTAATAAGGTCAAGGTTATTTACCTTGGATTCTATGGGGTCAAACATATCTTTATAGCTAAGAAAATCTTTCATTCGTGATCTCCAAAGTATGTAATTTGTGGCAGTCATCTTCATCATAACTCTGGATGACTCTTCCATTGACATTTTAATTCTACAATGGTCTGGTCAAAAAATCATAGCTAAATTGGACAATATAAAGCTCATCGGCGCATTCGAAACAATCAAAATGGTGGGTTAGACTCTCCCGAGATTAAATTTTAAATCTCAAAAATATTAGGGCAAAATAGCAATTTTGAAGACTTCTGGCCAAAATTGAAATTTCAAAAAATGATATAGGACAATATGCCATTTCTATAAATTTGCAGTTTTAGAAAATTTTGAACCTTGGTGTTGACGTGGCAAATGATGTGGCACTTTTACTGACGTAATGCAGACGTGGCACTGACCTAGTTATCCCTTACCTTTGATAGAGCATTAGGGTTGTGTGGCTCTCAAGGTGATTTTTTCAGCTACGTCTCGTTAAGATCTTTCGCCTAGTACCCTTACAAACCTATTTTTAGCACTTTTCAAAAATCACCCTTACAATTTGGAGCTCTAGTACTACTGAAGTGATTTGAGAATGAAAGAAGGAAAATAAAAGAATTCTTATTTTTCGCGTGAATACAATACAAACACAAAACTTCTTTTACTTGGACTATCTTATTGTGGAGTCTCTCATCTCAATCTCTCTGGATTCTCTACACTTTCTGATATCTTACAATAATGTCATTAACTATCTAACCATGCATGAGAAGCTAGGCCCTAAATATATAGTTGCAAGATGAGGACAAATAAGGTAAGTAAATATATAAACCTTGGCTTGCATACCAAGAAGTTACCAAGAATACACTTATACTTGGTTAGCAAATTTTTTAACTTGCACTAAACTCTACTTAGACGACAAAACATAGGGCTAGGCAGCAGTTCAGTTTGCACGATTTTTGAATTTTTTTTAAACTGAAATGTTATCAACAGTTTGGTCATGTTACAAACCAAATCAAATCATTTATGAATGGTTTGATTTAGTTTGGTTCAGTAGTTTGGGTTTAGGCCCATTCTTGAATTTAGCTTCAATTATTTATAATTTAGCCCTAATTAAATACATTTGCAAATAAATAAAAAATTGTTAATTAAAATTCTAAAATTGATATTTAGGGCTTAGTACTGTTTAGATAGGTGGGGGGATAGAATCGAATCATCAATAGATCTAAAATTTGGAAAAGATTAAAAAAATGTGAAAAACTATTATTTGTTAATTAGAAATTATTTTTTAAATACAATTGATATTAAATAATATATAAAAATATAGAGATGAGCTATAAAACATAAATGTTGGGCTCTATAAAACTCCCAACAAAGACAATTTTTTTTCTTGAACTTTTTTAAATTTTGTTTAGGGTTTGGCTTTGGATTTTATAGTATTTAGAACTATTGGGTTCAAAAAAAAAAAAACAAAAGAATGCTATAAAAAAACACAATAATCGGATATGTTTTAGTGTTTTAATCATATTTTTTTAGTTTTTTTTTTAGTAGATTTTTAAAATGTATTGCATTTAAAAATATTTAGTAAAAAAAACTATAAAAAAAAATTTATCTGTTGGGCTCCATAAGCTCTCCAACAGATGAGTTTTATAGCAAATCTCTATAAATATATATTAAAATATATAGGCGATTGATTTGGTATGATAACTACTCAAACTACAAATCGAACTATTATATGAGGTTTGGCACAGCTACAAACCAACCAAGCCATTTGATGTTAAAAAACCAAACCAAACTAAATCTAAATCAATAGTTTAGTTCAGGGTTATGCCCACCCTTAATCCAGTCTAATTCTTTACTCTCCTAAAAGAACGTTTAGTTGGTTTTCTCTTTGAGGTGTTTCTGCAATAAATGAAAGGCTTTTCTTAGTTGCAAATTGTTGCATTAGTTGCTGGATATATGGATTGATGGTTTAGATTTTTGATATCTTGTCCCCAAGTATTTCTCCAACTTTCTGGGCTTTAACAATTGAATAACATGAAAGTTTTTTCAATTTTTCGTGAATCTTTTAAATTTGTAAATTTACTATGCTTGCAGTCTTTCATTTGTTGGCACTCATATGCAGTTGTGGCGAAATTTTATTAATAGGAGAATCATTGTGACGAATCCATTTTGGCATCCTAATCTTATTAAGTAGGCATTGATGCCCCACCACTTTTGTTATCCTCCCATAAACTTCCATTCTATCGATGCATAGTTATTAAAAGTTAGAACTCGTATTACAAAAGCTACTGTCAAATTTTTTAGGAAATTTTACAATACAACTGAATTTTACTATAAAAAAATTTCAAAATGTTACTCTATTATGGACAATGCCACTCTATTAGGGTTAAATGTTACTCCGTTATTGATTTTACAATTTTATTTTATTATAGACAAGTGTTATTCATCCATAACAAAGTAATATATATCTGAAATAGAGTAATATTATTCATAATAGAGTAATATTTTTGAAAGTTTTATGATAATATCTAGTTGCACTGTAGCTTATTCCAAGTTTCTCTCCCTTAAGTATATATGTCTTTTTTTCTTCCTTTGCTGATTTCTTTCAATACTTCTCACGCTAATAACATGAAGAGGTCTCTCGCAAAGGGTTGTTTCTTTCTCTTTTCCCATGCAAAATATCAAAGCTACTACCAAAAACCTCTTCCTATAATCTAAAAGCTGATTGAGATTTGGGCAAATAAGTTTATAAATCTACAAAGTGATTGAGATTTGGGCATTTGTTAATGTGATGAAAATTTGTTTTTTTGATTTTTAATTTTTAATTTTTAATTTTATTGAAGTTTCCTTCAAATGTAATAATGGGTATTCTCTTTGTATGGTTTAATGACCAACCATTGTTGATGAGGGCAAGGATAATATTCAGTTCAGATAAAGTTGCAATTCAGTGCAGAAGAGAGAGGTAAGAAAGAGAAAAAGAACTATGCACTTAACAAAGAAACATAAATTTAAAATGAAAATTTTGTACAAGAAACATAAGAAAGAATCATGTATAAAATTTGTAACGATTAACAAATGAAAAAAAAAATTCAAGCTTTTTTAACAATTGGCAGAAGTTAAAGAACCAATTAGAGCCATCTGGTTAGTGGAGATCAACATTGGAGATCATCATAATTTGATCGCACCGAAAGGGGTGGAGAGCCATTGCAATTTATTCAACTGTTAGAAAGAAATTTGGCAGAATAATCTGTTCTGTCTCAAGGATTCAAACTGTCACAAAGTTTCCTAATAAGTTCCATTAGTGTAGGAATCATTTCTCTATAATAAATCAAAGCTTTCTTTCCAAAATTACTTGCTACCACTGGAGGTGGAAATCATACTGTATGTGTACCTGTAGATTTTCTGTACAAGTTTGACCAATGCAAAAATATCAAACACCAATGCTAACAGTATGTTTGAAATTAAGCTTTTTTAATTTCAAATCTATCATTCCTTTATTTGAAAACCATTATAGAAACTGTAAACAAAAATACATACTGTTAACAAAACAAAATAGAATAAGCCTAAATAGGTACAGATACTACCACATAGAAAGGAAACACCAGTAAAAGGTATTAAGGATTAGTCCATTCTAACAAGATTATATATTGACTCAAGCCTAGTAAAGAATCCTATTTGATAGAGGCCTCGCAATGAGTCCATCTGTGACCCAACCAACCGATTCCCCATCGTTTTTGACATGTTTGAATTCTCTTTGTACATAATCTAGAGATATTTGCAGCCGTCCCCCTGGTTCGCAGTCATAACAAGCACTTCTTCCTTCAATTCCTGCATTCTTCTCCAGCCAGTACAGATAATTCACTTGGAACAATGCCTTGAGCATGTCTTGTGGCAAACAAGTTTCTTTAAGCACCACCTTGTACATGTCAACATATAAATTTCAACAAATATAATAGAGACATGCGATGAAAGGACACGTTTAATCTTTCTTAAAAATTGTGTTTGTGCATTATGCATGTACCATTGATTTATGTTTAATTAAGTCCATATGAAACATAAAGGTGCTAAGAAGTCACAGAGAGAGAGAGAGAGACCATGAAGAATTGGAGATTAGAGCTAAAGTGGAAATTTACTCACACAGAATCTTCCATTGTTCTCGGTCAAAATGTATCCCTCATTTCTATAGAGACTGAATAGTGCAAGCACATCCTCTTTGCTGTTGATAACATTACTGAGTTTTGAACCCAGCTGCAGTCGATTCTCAATTGCCGAAGCTGCATCTTTTGCTTCTGAAGATAGTAAATTTCGTCGTCCCTAGAAATGGAAATCCAAAACTCAGGAGTGCAATTATTTTTTCAAGAAGAGTGTAAAGATTAAATTATGCAACTTCCACAACCACTATAATGTTTATAATCACTATAAACTATATCTTGTATGTTTTATGAAATGTCAGGAGTCTCTATTTCCTTGCCTCATACTCCTATTCTCTTCTCTTCATAATGCATATTGTTAGAAAGCACATGTTTATTGTCAATCGACATTTGGTTCGAGTTCTCATATGTTTTGAGTTGTTATAATATCACCACAAAAAGTGAAACCATTGCATAGATTAAAATTTTCAAGGTTATCCCTCACCGCCAGGGCAGATGCCTCAAGCTAACTTAGCAGTATGTAAAGGAAACTCACTGTGTTTATAGGTTTCATATTTAAAAATGGTACAGCTGGAAAAAGTGGTTCCTCATCATTTACGTCTTTGACTGGAGGTGCTTGGCCACTAATGAGATATTCACTAAAAACCAAACCTGTTAAAATAATTGAAGAATAAAGCTCTAACTATAATATGAATTAAAGCACTGAAATAGCAATTATAATGGAAATCATAATGGAATTACGATCAATACCCAATACCCAAATCCTTTGTCTGCAATGCCCAAATCCTTATTGTTCCACATATTAGCCCATTGAATAAGCATGTCTAGACAGGTTTCCTGACCTATGCCCCACCAATTATTGCAAGGGAGATTGCATGGAATTGATTGGAAAAGGAAATGGTGAAAAATAGAAGGATCACATAACATGGATTTAATCAATGTAATATTATCATTTACTAACCATGTGGGGCAGTTAGAGCAAATTCTTTTTTCTGTTTGTTTAAATTTATATCACACTAGCGTCCAAAAACTTGTGTTCCTAGAACTACGTTTTCATTGAATTAGAGTCCCAATTATCATATGACAATCACCTCAGAAGTCACTCTGTGCCATAGATAATGGTCAAATCTTCTAGACATGAGAAATTTAACCTCTATAGCTAGATGTTAATTCAGCTTTATCATACTTAAAATAATGCAAGACTTCTCAGATTCCTAACTACGCCAAGCTTATAAAGTTGTACCTTTCAAATTTGGACAACATGAAATCATAATTCCTTTTCAAGAAGCACAATAGAGTCACTCAACTCAAGTTTCCAACACTAAAGTAACTGGAAAAGCTATAGAGCGCCTGCTCAAACACCTATAAATGCTGTCAAACACACTATGGCCTAGCATGATGACCTTAATTTACAACTGACTATCCATGCTGACAAGATGCAGTGCTTCACAACTTAACTTGATTGAATATATTTAATAGAATATCTAGCATTTATGCACAGTAGGAATAAAATCAAATCATATCCGGCACTAACGATACAACAACCAGAATGCTTTCATCAGACAAAATTAAGAGAGACAGAAAGAAAGAGAGAGAGAAATACTTGCACGATAAGGATTTAAAGTCCTTAGTTTAATGGATTGATATGACTTGAGATTGCAGAACATATGGACCCAAGTGACCACACTAAAAGAAACAGAGGCAAGAAATGCAGAGGAGCCTATGCAGTTAGCCAATGCTATACCAAGCACAATACCAATGGACTTGCTCACCATTCCTTGAGCTTCACCCTTAGCAATCACCTACATTTTATGATTTCATTTAAAATAAATAATTCCAGATCAAAGTAGAAATGCACGAGTAAAATGCCAAAATGAGCAAAATGACATGCCATTTACTTGTAATAGGAAACTCCATAAAAATGGAAGGAACTAGGTGGAAGTCTTACACCATTTCACCAAACTCCACATTTTAAAACCTGAAGCGTTATTAAGCAAAAGAAACTACATTTCACCTCAGCAAAGTTTCTTTGAGCAGCAAAACCAGCATAGAAGCAGCTCCTTGTAGCAGCCTGTGTAATAAGAGTTCTAACTTTTAATAACTATGCATCGTTAGAATGGAGGTTTATAGGAGAATAACAAAAGCGGTGGGGCATCAATGCCTACTTAATAAGATTAGGATGCCAAAATGATGATTCTCCCAAAAAAGTTATTTACAGTATTAATTGAATCTAACCACAGCTGCATATGAGCTCCAATAAATGAAAGACTGCAAGCATGGTATATTTACAAATTTAAAAGATTCACAAGAAAATGAAAAAAACTTGCATGTTACTTAATTGTTAAAGCTCAGGAAATTGGAGAAAGACTTGGGACAAGATATCAAAAATCTTAAACCATCAATCCTTAGTATAGCTAGAATAGAAAATGTTAGGGGCTAAAATACACATGTCCAGTAACTAATGCAATAATATGCAACTAAGAAAAACTTTTCATTTATTGTAAAAACACCTAAAAGCTAAAACCAACTAAACATGCTTTTGGGATAGTAAAGAATTAGATGGGAGTAGAGAAGATTAGGATGACAGCACGAAGGGTTATCCATTCTTCCAGGGTGGATATATGGGAAGGTTAGAATATTTGAGATTCTGTCAGTGTTTAATCTATTTAACCAGCAAACTACTAGACAAAGTCACAAACAAATTGCAACATGGAACGGCAAATTTACCTGGATCAATGCGGCAGCAGAACGTCCTGCCCCAGCAACAGCACCAATCATAACAAAAAGATGGGGAAATGCTGGAGTCAACATCTCCATTCCAAAAGCAGCATTTTCCAACATATCTGCAAATAACCTCCACCCTTTCGGATTGACATCAAAATGTCGTCCATATTTTGATAGCATAATTTTGCTCAGATACCCAATCCCGTCCTTGAGTACCCAATTGACTGCAGCAGCGGTTGGAATAGCTCCTTTTCCCAACCCAACAGCGTAAAGCAAGGCCTATAATTGAGTGAAAAGTTGGAATTTTTCTTAGGTGTTAAACAATGACAAATCCAAAAATGACAGAAAAGTAAAATCATTCCGACATTATTATTGCCCAGCAAACAAAGCATTGATACTGCAATTTCCAAAACCTAAATGAGTGGGGAAGTGTGAATAAACGTACCTGTGTGGCAAGGACACCGCTAATCTGGCTGGCAACGCCCTGAACTCCTCTCCATAAAGAGTAGTCTAGGTAATCGCTAGTGACGCTTTCAGGAAAACCTTCTGGAAGCATAAGACGGAGAAATAGATTTTGACACTGCAACCACAAATTGGAAAGGGAAAAAGAAGAGGACGACGGTCCACTTGAAGTTCCAGGTACAACAACAAATGCATCGTCAAACAGATGAGGAATAAGCATGGTCCACTTGCCTCCACTGACTTCCCACACATACCCAGATGATGAGGTGGAAGTAGATGTTGCCAGCGCAGAGGCCAATTGGAAGGTGCAAAAACAGCATACAACGAAGCAAATGAAGAGGGAGAAGAAGGACCCTGACGAACCAGAACCACCATCATCACCGTGCCAACCATTATTATTATTATTATTAGGGTTGTTGTTGTTGTTATTGTCGCCGCCGCCTCCTTCTTTTTCTTCAAAGTAACAGTCTCCGTTATTGCCCAGAAGCAGGGGAGGAAAGCAAAGGGTGCGGAATGGAGAAGGATTTGCTGTAAACGATGCATTAAATGTTTTGAAAGGAATCCCTCCATGAGCATGAGATATGAGAGTTGGTTGCAATGGGTTTGGCGGAAGAGACAAGAGAAATGAGCGCGCAACAGAATTAGCTTGACAACCACCACCACCACGACAGTTGCGTTGGTAACTATATGGAGCAGCAGGCAGAGGCGGAGCAGGCAACAAGGGCCTGCAAGCGCAGTACCCCATCGCTTTTTCCTTCCTTCCAATTTCCAAACACTAGAACTACTTAGTAAAATTCTGTCCCATGAGATCCCCTACTCGCATCGCATGTCTCTAATTTCTTCTCCGCCTGCCCCCTGCCTCTACCCCACCACCAAGGCAACAAAGGAATGCTAGCTATTAAACGAATCTCCCATATTTCTTACCTGTGGATAGTTTCTGTCGCCAAACAATGGACCGAGACACTCTATGCGCAACTCCCAAATTGTCAATCAGGAGGCAAACATAATTAAAGTTTGTTGATAATAATAAATTTTTATTTTTTTATTTTTGATGAAATGATAATAATTTGGTTCAGCCGACATTATTGCAAGAAAAAAGAAACAGCTGAGAGCGTATGTGTGATAAATATTTTTATTGGTGTATTATAAATATAGGAAAAAGTAAAAAATAATTTTAAATTCATGTGATAAAAAATAAAATAAATACTGTTTAAAGCATCTTTAATAGAAAATATGTATTGCTATATATGTGGCATAGAAATAGACATTGTCTAAATTTATGTGGCATACATACACATTCAATTCAAAAATCGTTCACTAATGATAACGTGCACAAATGCTATTTATAATTATTAATTAATTATATATTTTATTAAATATTTTTAGTTTTTGAACAAATTAGATTTTTAAAGTAAATTTTACATTTTATAAAACTTGACAATGTCTGACAAAGCCTCCAGAAGTAGATATTTTTCTTGACAATGTCTAGACCACGTCACATCGATATTCATTTTAAACATTACTATTGGAGTGCATTTTTTTAAAACAATGTCTATATTTACTTATGTGGCATGTTAATTTTAACAATCCACATTCCATTGGAGATGCTCTTAGAGCATCTTCAATGATACTGTGGATTAGAATCTATGTAGCATGTAGAATATAAGTCATTGTTGCTTATATGGAAAATGTCTATTTAATAGATAGTAAATATTCAAAAATAATATCTAATAGAAACTGTTTGAAATAAACTTAATTGATGATATGTGATTTAAAAAAAAAAATTAAATCTAATTAAAATTAACCCTAATTAAAATAAAACTTTCAAAAATAACGATAAAAAAAAAGAGTTTTTTTGTATGAGTCAACATGTCTAATAGACCCTCTAGAAGTAGAAGGTTAACCAAACAACTTCTATTTTTTTTCTTGTCACATCAGCTTAAGAGAGGCTTTACACATAACTATTGGAGAAGTTTTTTTTCAAACACTGTCTATTTATCTGATGTAGCTATATTTTTTCAATAATTAACAAACCCATTGAGATGCTCTTACTTTCAGAAGTGTGACTTTATAATTTACTATTTTTTTTTATTATTTTTTCAATTATTTTGGAATTTTAAATAGATATTGTTATGAGAATTTTTAAGATATGTGTCAGAGAACCTCTCAGACCCATTCTAACTCCCACAAAAACCACTGTAGACGAGGCCCATCAGTCACGGACAAGCAAAGCCCCGCCCATCTGACAGGGCCGAGGGCAAGCCCAGGCGTGGCGTGGGCTTGGACTGTGGAACAAGTCATCCCCATTGACATGTAGTTCTTGGTTTAGTACTTACTTTATTTCTAAGTCTATGTGTTACAATCCCAGCGTATAAGGGTTTATAACCCTAGCATCCAAGCCATTGAAGTGAGGTACTTAAGATAAAGTTAGGTGAGTGGAAAGGAAACGGTTTTCTTGATATTTGAACCCTAAACACTCTCTAACAACCCTAAACCAGTCGCCATCATATCTTTGACAGGTTTTAGGAGGGCCCTTCTGCGTAGAACTTCATGCAAGCTGCACAGTGGGATACCTGAGGGAAGCCTGAAGAAGATCTATTGGAATAGCCCCTTAACTGACTTAGGCATTGGAGTTGGAACGCCTGTGACACCACCGGCCTCCAGTCTGATGCCATTGTCTTATATTGCAGAATCAAGGATGAAATTCGAAATCTAACTAGAGAAGCATCGTGTGACATTAAAGTGATGAAAATCAGGTAACAACAGATACAATTTTAAAAAAAATTACACGTAATCTATTAATTTAATTGTTAATAGCTTATATTAAAGATTGCTTTTAAATATTCAGTATCTATTAAATATATATTTGCCATATAAATAACAAAAATTTATATTGTATATGATACGTAGACTCTAAACAACAGTGCTATTAAATATGCTTTCTTTCAAATTTGTTCTTTTTTTTGTTTTTTGTTTCTTTAAGAAATGAGAATGCTAAAGTACAAATCCACATCGCAAACTAAATAAGACCCAAAAAAAGGACATCACGGGCTCAAATGTTGATAGTTGATGGCACAAGCAGTGGCGTACAAATAAAGTATTATAGCCGTAGGATATCCCATTCCCAATTTCCATTCGTACCCACATCATAAATCATAATGTATCGTCCATATAAAATGCCCAATCCAGGTCGTTAGTAAGCAACTGACAGTTGAGTTAGTGAAGAGACAAAGACAGAAACAGAAAGGATGAGTGGTGGGAGCGAAGAAGAAGGGACGACCTTAGAGTACACCCCCACATGGGTTGTGGCAGCTGTTTGCATTGTTATCGTGGGTCTTTCTCTGGCGGCGGAGCGTCTTCTCCACTGCGCCGGAGTTTTTTTGAAGAACAAGAACCAGAAGCCCCTCTACGAAGACTTGCAGAAAGTCAAGGAGGAGTTGATGCTCTTGGGCTTCATTTCTCTGCTTCTCACTGTCTTCCAGAGCGCCATCTCCAAAATCTGCGTCCCTCAGCGTTTTGTCCAAAATCTCCTCCCATGCAAACTCCCCTCTCACTCTCATGAACAACCCGAACCCACCGCCCATTTCCAGTCCTTCTTCTCCTCCACTGCCACCCGCCTCCTCTCCGAAGAATCCCCCGCCGAGGGACAGATCGGTTATTGTGCCCGCAAGGTAGCTACTTCTTTTACTTATAATGCTCTGTCTCTCACTCTCACTCTCACTCCATTAAAAATTTAAATTCTCTCTCTTTTGTTTTATTTCTTTTCTCCAATTTTATTTTGAGCTAGGCTTTAACCAGATCTAAGTAATTGAAGAAATTTCCACACCGAGAATTCATCTTAAATTGTCTAAAATGGACAGCAGCAGTGCTTACTGGGTTACTTGTTTTCATTTTTAGGGTTGTTATAACTGTAGTGTGTCAGCGTTATCTCTTTAATTTTGGAAGTCTTAATCAAGGACGATTCACGATAAAGATTTTGATAAACGAAATTAATGGGAAAAAATCTACTTTAAATGGTTGAAAAATCTCTGAATTTGCACTTGTAGAATCTTGATTGAAAGTTTTAAATGAGGTAAGCCACAATACTGCTGCTCTAAGCTTGAAGCCCACAAACAAGGTCCTCTGAAGACCATATGCTCTAACTTTGTTTAACTTTTTTCTTTCAGAACAAGGTACCATTATTATCTCTTGAAGCACTGCACCATCTGCATATCTTTATCTTCATCTTGGCGATTGTCCATGTCATCTTCTGTGTCCTCACTATTCTATTTGGAGGAGCAAGGGTGGGCAATGTTTCTCTAACCTGGTCTAATTTGGTTTGTATTTTATTCCTGGATCATTTATGTTTCAGTTATCTGTTTTCTCAATTTAGATACGCCAATGGAAACACTGGGAGAACTCCATTGCAAAGGAAAAATATGATACAGAACAAGGTAAGGGCTGTTACTGATTAAGATGCTGTATGCCTTATTTTTTTCCTTCTTTAACCATTGGAGATAATGTGCTGAACGTGCCTATGCTTTTGAAATGAAGCTGTTTGCAATTGGTAGAATTAATGTTATAAGCACATAAAATTGTTTGAGAACTCAATTTTAGATAAGCTTTTTACCTGTCTGGCTGAAAACTGCTTTGTCATTCAAGACAAAGTTATCAGCCAGCTCTGGCTTGCCATTGTGTCTTCTAATCTATCAATTGGTTAGTGCAGTTCTTAAATCCAAAGTCACCAATGTCCATCAACATGCTTTTATCAGGGATCATTTTCTCGGTATTGGTCAAAATTCAGCGCTGCTGGGTTGGCTGGTAAGTTCTCTTTTTACAAATAAAAAAGGAAAATCTTAACAAAAAACGTAAATATTAAAGAAGATAAAATTTTGGACGAATTTTAGTGTTCTTTTCTTTTGCTTCTGAAACTATGTTTGTCTGCTTTAAGAAAATAATGTGTTGACTTCTTCCATGCCATCTTTTTTTTTCTTTTTCTTCTTTTTCTTACCTCTAGCATACCTAAATTTTCATAACCTAAAGTGTGTAAATCAGTGATGACATTACTTGATTGATATAAAAATTACTCTGGCTTGGCTTGGATTGGATTGTAGTGAAAATAAATGTCCCTCTAGATTTTGTGTTATTGATCTTGACATAGAGCCAAAAGAAATCAAGAAGGCTGAGGATCGATTTCTAGCGTCATTCTAATATAGATAGTCCCTAGGGACCTTCGAGAGAACACCTAGAAAAAGCTTCTTTTCTTCTTTGTTGGAAAAATTCTGATTCTTTTCTTTCACTTTAATACAGTATTTATATAGTGGTTTAGTACATGGACTCAAAAGATACATAAGTTATGCACGAACCAAAAGATACATGAGAAGTCTTGACATTATCCTCACTTACTTAATATAGCAAGATATTTCACTAAATGCATCCTTTAGATACTTAAACTTGGATCAATTCTTTGACGTACATTATGAAACCAAGCATTTAAATGCAAGACTTAGACTCTGACTACTTAGACTCTGATGCTGGTTGCTAAAAACGTATGCGGGTGGTCTCAGAAAGAGAACTGCATTTGCGAATTTCTTTCTTGTGTTTTACAAGTGGGGATATGAACAATAGATCCTTTTTAGACAATAATTTAAGTTGAACTCAAAAGTTGTCAAGGAGAAGAACAGTTATAATTGTTTCTCCAAGTTTATTGTTCGAAATCTTGAGTGGGGAAATGAACAATAGATCCTTTTTAGACAATAACTTAAGTTGAACTCAAAGGTTGTTAAGGAGAAGAACAGTTATAATTGTTTCTCCAAGTTTTTGGTTCATAATCCTGACCATTTGCTCGTCTTTTATTTTCTCTTTCCTTCAGCATTCTTTTCTCAAGCAATTCTATGCATCTGTCACCAAATCAGATTATGTGACCTTACGGCTGGGATTCATCATGGTAAGGTATCTAATGAGATGTTATCTATATATAAACTATCACTATGTTTATTAATTTATTTTTCTGTGGGAACATTTTTCAGTTTTTATTTATTTATTTATTTATTTTTGTATTTTAGACTCATTGCAAGGGAAATCTCAAGTTTAATTTTCACAACTATATGATACGTGCCCTTGAAGATGATTTTAAGACGGTTGTGGGTATAAGGTAAGTAACATATGATACTTTTCTGTGATTTTGGTGGTTATGTGACTTGTTTTGCAATTTCATGGCCCATGTTGTCATAAACTCTAAATTTTGACCATTTGTTTCCTTGGCTGCAGTTGGTATCTTTGGGTATTTGTGGTGGTTTTCTTGTTGCTGAATATTAATGGTACGCTGCTTCTTACTTTAGCTGCTTTTGCTACTTTTACTAGTTCAAATAATGTTAGTTTTTTTATACAATTTAATGGTATACCCAATTTGGCATTTATGTAGACCACCTACATACCTGCCAAGTGATCAATCTGTACAGAAAGCATATCAAAAGGAACTATAAGTTATTATGTCAGGTTCAAGGATGACGTTGCTTTTAAACTTTCTAAAATATCATTTTGAGCACTATCCTAAGCACGTGAATGACTTTTAATTGATGTCTCAGTTTAATTTTCTTCTCAGATATTATGGCTGAACCTATATTGGCTAATCTATTCAGTCTTTCCCTTTCATTGTACCTAAATAATGTAAAATTTGTCACATCATATAGAGAAAGTTCAATAGCTATTATTTATTGTTATTTGTGTTGTGCATTATCACCTATTTGTTATGCAGTGTAATTTACTCTTCTTCTTCCTTTTTTCTTTTCTCTAGTCTTTCCAGCTTTTGTAAGATCACAGTCATTGCTCTACATTGAATAATAATTCTTATTTGCAGGCTGGCACACTTACTTCTGGATAGCATTCGTTCCTCTCATTGTGAGTTTTCTTGATCTCTCTAGTTTTGTGACTTAGATATGCATGTTCTTGCGTTTCATGTTGCTTGCAAACACTATACATCATTTCCAAAGCATCATACTTATTATCTGAATTAACTTTATAATCTTTTAAAAGAGAGTGAAAGAGACAGGCTAATACAGAGAGAAATTGGAAATGGAGGTTTTAGAAGTTATATCTGATTCTCTGCTAGGGTCCATTTAAGTGTTACCAATTTTACTTGAAAACGGATTGAAATAGTGCAAACTTTAATAGTTTTGAATTGAAATTTGCCTTGCAATCCAAGCTTCATCACAAGTTCCTCTACTTACGGAGAAAATGTTTGTTAATTGATGTTTCTAGTTTTTTCAAGAGAATTGTTGAGAACTAGTTCAGAGTTAATGCATTTGCTCAAACTTTAAGAAAAATCTTAAATGTAAGTAAACTAATATTAACTAAACAAATACGATATAAACAATGATGATAACAAAATTATGCCATGATCGTCTATAGATGTGGCTTCAATATTCAGTAACCGGGTCTGACACTTTAAATTTGTTTCTGTAGTCTTAGTAACCATCCTTATTTTCCTCCATCACGGGAACTCATAATTGTTAGAAATGTGCAAATAAAGTCCCACATTGGCTAAACTTGGTGATCGTAAAGGGTATATAAGAGGCTTGAGTTACTCTCCCTATTGGGTTAACCTTTTAAGGTGGAACCCGAAGTCTTAACAAGTGGTATTAGAGCCAGGACCCATACAAAGCCATGTGTACATGCAAGATGAACCTCGAGGTGAATTGAACGGTGGTGGGCTGTCATGGTTACTCCCTCTATTGGAACCCCAAGCCTTAACAATAATTGTTTCTCCAAGTACAATAATGCTTGAACTTAGGAGTCCTTGCTGCTCTAGCATATTCTGCATATTGTTAGGTATACGCTATAGTTAGTCTTGCCTTCAAAGAGTTCTATATGCTGTGACAAAACTAATAACGCAGACCATGTTTTGTTGCTATTTTAATGTGAAAGGCTCGCAAAAAATGCAATGAAAATAAAGAATTGTGAGAAAAACTATGCAAGTTTACATGTTAGTATAGATCACCAGTTATCCTTAAGACACAACCTTAATAGCCTATCATTAAAGAAACATAGTGATTTTTAAGCAACTTGACCTCAGAAAGTTGTAATTTCTGAACCTGAAATCCTCATTCACCCAAAGATCTCCCAAGTTTCTCTCACTCTCTAGCAGTTTCCACTGTCGCGTGTTCTCTTGTACACTCTTAAGACACAACCTTAATAGCCTTTATATTGGTCTAATGGAAACTGAAATGGTAAGGTGGAAGACGAGTTATCAATTAAATGAGAAACTTAATTTTAAGAATTCTAATTTAAATTGGAAATCTTCCAACTTATCAAACTTGCGAACTTATGCCACTATTGTATTGCTTGAAAACTTCCAAACTGTTCATGCGTAATACTGTTTAGAGGTTTCTTTATGTAAGTATCACTATTGATGAGTTTAAGTGCCTCGTGCAATGTGGAATTTTGTTGCATTCATTTTTTTTTTTAATTTACTATTCATTGTTGCTTTTCTCTTCTCAGCTTTTACTTGCTGTGGGCACTAAGCTGGAGCATATTATTACCCAGTTGGCTCAGGAGGTTGCTGAGAAACATATAGCAATAGAAGGGGAACTAGTAGTTCGACCATCAGATGAACACTTCTGGTTCGGTCATCCGCAAATTGTTCTCTTCTTGATTCATTTCATCCTTTTCCAAAATGCTTTTGAGATTGCATTTTTTTTCTGGATATTGGTAAGCTGATTCTTTTGAGGTGTTCTTATTGACCTACTTTTTTAGGTCAGATAAAAATTGATTTTTTTTTTTTTTTAATCTTATCTGTTTGTGTATTTTTTGAGGCAGTTTCAATATTCATTTGACTCCTGCATAATGGGACATGTACGTTATATTGTTCCAAGGCTTATCATTGGGTAAAAGTGAATTTCCTTTTTCTCATCATTCTTTTTAGATATGGTTTTCAAAAACGTTCACGGTATATCAAGCTTATTGTCATTTTAGTGCTAATTTTTTTCTTCCTCTTGTTTTTATACATTTAGGGTGTTCATTCAGGTTTTCTGTAGTTACAGCACCCTACCACTGTATGCCATTGTCACACAGGTATTACAGATTATTTTTAAACTACATCTTACTCTTTTTCCTTTATTTTTTGGGGTTTGGAGGAGAGGAGTTGCTCATTATCTTTTTTCAAATTGTTAATTTTTATTTTAATTTATTTTTATTTTTATTTTTTTGCAATGAAATGAAGATGGGAAGTTCTTTCAAGAAAGCCATATTCGAAGAGCATGTGCAAGCAGGCCTTCTTGGTTGGGCTCAGAACGTGAAGAGAAAGAAGGGATCAAAAGCAGCAGCTAGCGAGGCCTCTGGGTCTGGGTCTGGTCAAGCATCATCTAATAATGGTTCGACAGGAATCCAGCTGGAAAGAATAGTAGAGAAGACGTCTACTCAGGAGATACAGCCTGCATTGGCTTCTGATGGCTCCAAGTGAGCAGATTGCCCATAAAAAACATTAGCCTAGATATGTGGAATGTAATGTCAAATCTCAAATTTGATTTATAAGTCAAATTGCGATGCATGATAGGAGTTTATAGTTTGAGATTGTGTTCAAATTGGTGCTTGGATGCAGAGTGTAAATTATGGGTGCGGTTTGGGGCTAAAATAAAAAATGATGTGCGCAAAATGCTAAAGGCAATGAACTGTGAATTATAATGTGTGCTACCAGCCTCAAAGGAATTCTGCTGTAGTTAATTCGTAGAAGTTGAGTAAATTTTAAATCATTTCTCAGTCATCCAATTTGTTCAACAAAAGTTAATTTAGAGGAGAGAATCAATTCCATAAGTAAGCGACTAAGTATGTTTTTGGTACATCCTTCTGTACATCTTAGCACCTTCAAATTCAGCATGAATTTCTCTCTCTGTCCTTATCCCCATTGGGTTCCTCAACAACGATCCATCACTGCCACACAGCACAGTCGAGTCAAGCCCATAAATGTGCTTCAGAGAATTGGCTTTTGAATCAAACTGATTTATCATGTCAACTGCCACCTCCAATACATCAGATTGCATGAAAACCTGTTCAAACATATTATTTAACATTAAAACTTGCAGGACTCGCTGTAGATGGGAAAACAAAGCAGCTTAAGTGAACGCCCAATGGTATAATTTAAACAAATATATAAGCTACCAGGATATATGCTTGTGTAATTTTACCCTCAAAATTAACTTGAAGGAAGAAGGAGGCTGCCATTTAAAACAGAAAAAGAAGCTGTTCTTTTTGCATATGGCTTCTTAAGATCTTGCGCAAATCAATCTGAAAGATGTTATTGATTCCTAAATGCAGTAGACTCTCACCCAGAGAAAAATCTAAATTCATTCCCACAAGCCATTAGAATTTTCTACCAAGAGGAAAATGGCTCATCAAACTGTCTAGAAATCTACACAAATAAGGAACCTTATCCCTGATGAACCAAGTACACTATTTAATAGTCAATAGATTATTTGCATATAAATGGTATCCACAAGCATCATTTGTGATATTTAGTATACTTGGTCTTTCGAAGGCAAAACATTAAGGTTAAAAAACCCATAAAATCCTTGATGTTAAAAACAGCAGGAACATAAACCTGGCCTCCAGACATTAAGCTGTTCATGATGGAATCTACTAAAGCCTTCTGGACAACCCTTCTCTTATGGTGTCTTTTCTTAAAATGAGGATCTGGGCACTGCATATGTAAGCATGACTAAATAGTAATTCAATATAGTTGGAATTTCAGTTAACAACTGACTGCTAATCATTTCAAGATGAGCTTCTTGGACAAATATGAAAAATATCGCATTGAATGTTCCAGTATAAGAAGTGCACTTACCAGGATCGAAACTAGCATCAGGGGTCCAGGGTATGTAGATACTAGTTGTTTGAAAGAGTTTGTAGCATTTGCAAATAAGAAATATCTGCAACTTAGTTCAAAAAACTAATAGTTAATTTAAATTTTTGCAATGTTTAACACAACTTCTCACCCCTTTATGGGCATTAAGGGTCTCAAACATTATCAAGAGCTAGCTCTTTAGCCCAGAACTGAGCACGCTTGACCAGCTGCATGAGAGAAAAAAAAATTGAATTACTAAATCCTAAACATAGACATACTTTCTGTCGTATTTCCAGTCCCAAATAATTTTTTGCATCAAGATTTATTTTTGCAAGCCATATGAGAAACCTGCCACTTCCTGGAGTATTTTGCTGAGTTGATTTGATTATTGAAACAAATAAAATGAGTTAGTTTGATTATTGGAACAAATATATTACCTCTTATTCAACTGTTTTTTGCTTGATATTATGTATATTTCAAGTGCACACATGGCTAACGAATAAGCTGGAAAAAAGCTAACAGTAACAATAAAATTAAAATGTTAAAATTAGCAAAGCAATAGCCCCAAGATACAAGGACATATCATAGACTTTATGTGAAAGGAGTAAGGTTGGCACCACTTCCAATATTCACCATTAATGGTAATGTTGGGGTCTCTGAAGAATTGATTCCAATCGGGAACTTGCATAGGCATCTAAACAGTAATTAAAATTAATAAATAAATAAATCTAATAGTTATAA
The DNA here is from genome assembly GCA_003254975.1 of Ochetophila trinervis. Taxonomy (NCBI): domain Eukaryota; kingdom Viridiplantae; phylum Streptophyta; class Magnoliopsida; order Rosales; family Rhamnaceae; genus Ochetophila; species Ochetophila trinervis. The sequence continues at coordinate 47,986 of QANX01003811.1, forward strand.
CATTATTCATGATGATGTAAATAAAGATAAAGTTGATGTTTACAACTGGAGTGTGCAAAGTGACAAATTGTAGCCAATAAATAAAAAGTCAAAAGAAAAACACCCTCTAAATTACATACAGAGGAAGAGGCACTAAGTGGGTTGACATGCTGTCTGATCCTGACATGACCCAATTCCTGCAATCGAAATGAAAATCCCAAAAAGTTTGAGGTTTGTTTTTTTTTTTTTTTAACCCTTCTTTTTGACAGCAAATTAATTATTCTTATAAGGTATATAACAATATATATATATAGAAAAGAAGTGAGAAAGAGATTAATTTTTCTCGAAAAGAAAGAAAAATGGATATACCGGAGAAACTCTGTGGGTGAGATTAAGGTCGGCATATTCCAAGGCAACAAGATCAGGGCTGATGGGCGGTGTTGTTGTGTGGCAGAAGTAGAAGCAGCAAGTGCTGTGTGGGAGTGGGAGTAAGGTGGAAGAAGCGGTGGTGGTAAAGTTGGCCTAAGCCTTCGAAGTATACTAGGAGATACAGCCATTGTTTGAGCTACGCACTCGTCTCTACTCCCTTTTCTCTCCCTGCTTCACTTTTACTCATACTCCTCAAATGAAGGAATCATTTGGCAAATTATATGAGGTAGGAAGTCTAAAATTCAGAAAGTAACTAAGAAGCAATTGAAGAAAACTTAGGTCAAGTTAACCTGAGTTCGTCGATGATTTTCATTGATTAACAAAGTCCATGGCTCAAAATTACAAAACTGTAATACAAACGTATATATTCCAACTGATTCGAAGTTGAAGACGACTCTCTTACTTATACCATTGAACTTAGACCAAAGCGACGTAGCTTAAGTAACCGAAAAATGCCACGTTGCAGACAACGCAAAACAAACACGGGATACCATCATTACTGAGACTAACCGCAAAGACAACGTCGTCCTACTTAAACATTCCTAAGACGCAAGACGACACCGTCTCATTAACTCTTAACAGCCAATTAAAAATAAAAGCGAGCAACGGTAACAAAACTTGTACAAGAGCAAAACGACACTTAAATGAAAGAAAACCCCCAATGGTAATAAAAATGTCTCTGTCTTCATCATTCTTCCCCGCTTGCAGAGAACTCGACCTCGAGTGAAGACGAAAGAGTTGGAGCCGCATCAGGAGGAAAATACTCAAATAAGTTGGCCACATTGCAGGTGTTAGAAATCTGCATGTCCATGGGAAGATCAACCACATAAGCGTTGTCATTCAAACGTCGATGAATTTGAAAAGGGCCAATCTTATGATTTTGATCAGTAGCAAATTTATCTTTGGCATTTGCTTATTCTAACACTTGTGATAAGTGCCAGACGAAAATCGTTCCCGGTGGAGGAAAACCATGACTAAATCACCTTCAGCAAAAATTTTCTCTCGTCGATGTTGATCAGCAGCAAGTTTGTATTTGGCATTTGCTGATTCTGACACTTGAGTGACTTGATGGTGAATACTGGTGACATTGGAAGACATATGTTCAACATTGTGATGAGAGTCGGAAGAAGGTTGGTGGAGATCAGTAAAGAGAATAGGGTGTTTCTTGTAGACAATGGCGAAAGGAGACAAACCAATTGACCGATTATGCATACAATTATATGCAAACTCGGCTTGGCGAGAGCACAATCCCATTGCTTAGGTCGAGAACTAACTAAGCATCGAAGCATGCTGCCCAGAGTACGGTTAACCACCTCGGTTTGACCATCAGTTTGAGGGTGGCAGGCACTGCTGAATTGGAGATTAGTGTTGAAAAGGAACCACAACGTTTTCCAGAAGTGGCTCATAAATTTGACATCATGATCAGAGGTGATTGTCTTCGGAATGCCGTGTAGCTTGACAACCTCTTGGAAAAACAACATAGCCATGTGGGAAGCATCATTTGTTTTCTTACAGGAAAGGCAGTAAGCCATCTTAGAGAATCGGTCAACAACAGTTAAGATGGAATCAAACTGTCTTTGAGTCTGGGGAAGACCAAGGATGAAATCCATAGAAATGTCTTCCCAAATGTGCTTAGGAACAGGGAGAGGGGAATATAGACCCGTGTTTTGAGAATGGTATTTTAGAGTGTCAAAAGCAATTACCTGAGTTTGTAGTGTGGTTAAGAGGGTTGCTATCCTACTTTGTTCAAAGATCCATCCTTGTGTTTGAAGACATAGGGGAACTTTTGGATGGTCTCAATCCATCGAGCATGAGCAGGCTCAATCCGCTTATGTGATTGGATGAATTGAAGAGCCTTGTGGTCACTGTGGATGATAAACTGCTTAGAGATGAGATAGTGCTCCCAGTGTTTGAAAGCTCTAACTAAGGCATAGAGTTCTTGAACATAGGTAGACCATCGTTGTCGTGTGTCACTCAGCTTTTCACTAAAAAATTCGATTGGCTTGCCCTCCTGCATAAGTACAGCTCCAATGCCAACCTTGGAGGCATTTGTTTCGAGTTCAAACACTTTGTCAAAGTTGGGGATGGCCAAAACAGGGGCTGTGCTGAGTTTGTGTTTGAGCAAGGAAAATCTGATGTGCTGAGGGTCTCCAAAATGGAACTTGCCCTTCTTTAAACAATCAATGATAGGGCCTGCAATTGTGCTAAAACCCTTTATGAATCGCCGGTAAAATGTAGCCAGACCATGGAAGCTTCTGAATTCAGTGATAGTGGTAGGTGTATGCCATTCCTGGATTGCTATGACTTTGGTTGGATCTGTCTGAACGCCATCTCTGTTGATGATGAATCCCAAGAATAGGAGCTCCTTACGCATAAAGTCACACTTGGTCAGGTTAAGGTAGAGTAGGTTTTTTTCAAGGGTTTGAAAAACTAACTCAATGTGGTCCACATGATCAGTTTCACATTTGCTATAGATAAGGATGTCGTCAAAGTAAACAACAACAAACTTACCCAGAAAAGGCTGAAAAAGCTCACTCATGAACCTCATGAATGTGCTCGAGGTATTGCAGAGGCCAAATGGCATGACTTGCCACTCGTACAAGCCCTCTGGAGTTTTGAAGGCAGTCTTCCATTCATATAGCCACTCCTCAAGTCAAGTTTGGAAAACAGTTTGGAGCCACTCAACTTGTCCAACATGTCTTCGAGTTGAGGTATGGGGAAACTATACTTGACAGTGATCTTGTTGACAGCCCTGCTGTCAACACACATCTTCCAGGAGCCTTTTTTTTTTTTGGACTAGAAGTGCTAGGACAGCATAAAGGCTTAAACTGACTCTTATCAGTTGCTTTTTCAGCAGGTCTTCAATGATATCATGGAGAACTAGAGTTTCTGTTGGATTCATTTGGTAATTTTGGCACCTGCATGGAGGTCAATTTGGTGTTGGATGGTTCAAATAGGAGGAAAGGAGTCAGGGAGGTCTTTGGGGGCAATGGCTTGGTATTTGTGTAATAAGTCTAGGATAAGAGGTGGTAGGGTTGTAGGTTCAGAGGTAAAAGGAGTATAAGATAGTGTCTTCGAGTTGGAATGAGGTGTATGGCTCAAAAAGGCTGGAGGGTTCTTGCTAGGGAGAAGGACTATCTTCTTGTTATGCCAGTTGAAAGCATAGGCATTAGCTTATCCATCATGGAGTGTGTTTTTTTCATATTGCCACGGTCTGCTTAAGAGAATGTGACAGGCATCCATGTCCAGCACATCACAAAGAGGTCATCTTTGTAGTTTTGCCCGATGCTGATTGTCACTTTGCAAATTTCAATCACTTTGAGCTTACAATTTTTTTTAACCCATCCAACTGAGTAGGGATTTGGGTGAGGCATGGTTGGTAACTTAAGCACTTGCACTAGAGTATTTGACACAATGTTTTCACTGCTTCCACTGTCCATAATGATGTCACAGACTTTGCTTTCCACTGTGCATTTAGTTTGAAAATAGAGCTCCTTTGAGTCTCTTGGGGTTGTCGAGGTGTCAACATAACCTTTTGGATAATTCCCACCAGAGGAATGCCACTGTCTTCAGCTACATAATCCACATTTTCCCCAATTTGAGTGTCAGCATCCCCTTCACAATCTCCATACTCACTAGAGATGTCATTTGTCATGATATAATTGACTTGTTTCCATTGAGGGCACTCGTTGGATTTATGTCTAGGCTGGTTGCATATGTAACATTTGATGGGGTTAGGTTTACTGTTAGGGTTAGGTGGTTGTGGATTGAAAGTTGGTGGTCTGAGTGGGGGTTTGGTAGTACTGTCAGTGGGTTTAAAGTTTGAAAAAAGGGTGGTTAGTCTAGGCTTGTCTGGATAGGGATCATGTTTGGCTGACTATGAGTTGTGCCATTTGAAGGGATTCGAATAGTCCTCAATGCTTGCCTCTCTACTTTGTTGGCAAGGCTAATGGCTTCATCAAGTTTCCAAATGGTTTTCAATTCCAGGTTCTCTGGGATTGAAGGTATTAATCCGGCCAACTATCGAGCAACAAGTTGCTCAGTAGTCTTATTGAGGTTATTGCGAGCACTCAAGCGATAGAATTCCTCGGTATCACTTCGACCACCCTGTGTGCATTGATGGTACCTTTGAAACAGAATCTTGTTGTAGTCATGATGAAGGAACCGAGCTCTCATTTTCTGCCTCATTTTGGCCAAGTATTGATGACTTGTTTTCCTTGCCTCCGTCGATTGGTGTTTAGTTGCTCCCACCAAGAATTAGCTCCTCCTTTGAGCCGATAGCAACTAGCTTGGTTCGCTTATCTTCTGGTACCATCATATATTCAAAAACTACCTCCACAATACTGAGTCAATCGAGAAATTCTTTAATTCCAAACTGTCCATCAAACATTTGGATCTCTACTTTCATTTTGAATCCAAAGTTATCAAAAAGGGACTGGTACCTATTTTGATGTCCAAAAGGATGAGGTGGTTATTGCATAGCTTCTAAAGACTCAGGGTCTTCATCAGAGTCGGAATCAGTAATGGGCAAATCGGGCAGAGGTTGATTTGTGAGATTTTTAGTTGGAAGGCGGGGTCGATTGGGAAATAGGGTAGGGGTCGGTTCTAGATCCATGGAAGGAAGTTGTGAAGATGAATGTCGAATATGAGAAGCTGGTAGATGAACACGAGAGTCCTTTAGTGTTTGTAGTCTACTAGCATCAAAATTTGTCACTGTTCCATTAATAAGAATGGTGCAGAGCTTGGTAAGCTGGTTAGTACAATTATCAAGCTTCTAATCCATGGTCACCATGGTCACCTGTAAGGCCTTCACACCCTAAAGCTCCTTCTAAGTGTGGTTGCTTCCTTCACCAAAATTAGACATCTCAGGACCGAATTTTTTTTTTGTATTTGTTTTTTTTTTAGGGTCTGATCCCAACTGACGTAGGAAGTCTAAAATTCAGAAAGTGACTAAAAAGCAATCGAAGAAAACTTAGGTCAAGTTAACCTGAATTCGTCAATGATTTTCATTTATTAACAAAGCCCATGGATCAAAATTACAGAACTGTAATACAAACGTATATATTCCAACTGACTCGAGGTTGAAGACGACTCTCTTACTTATACTAGTGAGCTTAGACCAAAACGCCGTAGCCTTAAGTAACTGAAAAATGCCACGTTGCAGACAACACAAAACAGACACGGGACACCATTATTACCAAGACTAACCGCCAAGACGATGTCAACCTACTTATACATTCCTAAGACGCGAGACGACACCGTCTCATTAATTCTTAACAGCCAATAAAAAATAAAAGCGAGCAACGGTAACAAAATTTGTACAAGAGCAAAACGACACTTAAATGAAAAAAAAATTGCATTCATCATTATATCAGGGGCCTTTTCGTCTTTCGACAGAGAGCTAACGATGAAAAAAACCATCTTTAGCCTCGTTCATTCATTGACTATGTGTTTTGGTTAAAGTTCCAGCTCCCAAGTCTCAAGTGTGACCGTTTGATTTTGTGGCAGTGGTTTCTTTATTTATATAAATGGTTATTTATTTGGAGCCTTCAATACAAGGCCAGCAGCAGCTCTATCTCGCTTTTGGCTTAATGGCTTCCGTTTTATCACTACCATCTAGAGTATCTTCCTCCTCGCCAGTACTCTCACCAGACCACCCATCACCATCCTCATCTTCTTCTTCATTTTCACCATCTTCTTCCGTCTTCAAGTTCCGCCCTGCCGTTATTCTTCCAGTTAATTGAAGCTTTTTCATTTCTCATCATTTAAAATATACTGCTGTACTATACTGCTTTGTGCAGTGTATATGCAGTGTGTGTGTGTGTGTGTGTGTATAAGCATAAGAGTTTTTACTGACAAACAATAAAATAATTGAAACAGAAATTTTGGGTTTCAGGGCTTGGGAAACAATTCGGGTGATTACCAAAAGTTGGAGCTTACTTTGCGAAACTACGGAGTGGAGACGGTGGTCGCTAAGGTGTCGAGGTTTGATTGGCTGCGGAATGCTGCCGGTTTGGTCGACCCCAATTACTGGCGGGGAACTCTCCGTCCACGCCCTGTACTCGATTGGTTGGTATATAAATATCCTTATCATGTTTTTATAATAAACCTTCCGACAAATATCATTTTTGCATTTGCTGGCACTGGCACTCGCGCTCGCGCTCTCAGGTATTTGAAGAGGGTCGATGAGGCCGTCAAAGAAGCAAAGCAGTTTAGCCAAGGTAATTAGCTAGGTTTGTAATTATTTGTTTGTGTATTTTGTTTCTTCTCCACCTTTAATTCTTTGCTTCTTTCTTTTCTTTTTTACGAATTACCCAAAAAATAAAATAAAATTCTTTGCCTATACATATATCCACCGAACTGCCCATAACTAATTTTATCCTTTTAGTGGAAAACAGAGCCTGCCAAAATATTAAAATCGTAAGGATTCTTATAATCTACTCTACTTAGTTAATCTATGATAGCTAGAATGGATTCTAAAGCCGCCCTGGAAAATATCGTACATTCCAGGTGGTACTTTATCTCTGATTGGGCACTCCGCTGGAGGATGGCTTGCACGCATCTACATGGAAGATTTTGGGCAATCCCATATTTCATTATTATTAACTCTTGGAACCCCGCACCGGTAGCTCATAAAATATATTTTTACTATGTTTTCTTTCTTTCTGTGGCAATGAGTAAGATATAGTTCGCGTTCACCATGAAAATCATCACCACCTATGCTTTTCTTCAGGCCACCTCCAAAAGGTTTACCAGGGGTCATTGATCAAACAAGAGGTCTGCTCAATTATGTTGAAAAGCATTGCTCAAAAGCTGTTTATACTTCTCAACTGAAATATGTATGTATCGCAGGGAGGTAAAACACAAAATTAATTGGACCTTTTTAGTGTGTATATATATGTGTGTGTGTGTGTGTGTGTGTGTGTGTGTGTGTGTGTTGGACCTTTTTTGTTCTTTAGTGTATATATATGTGTGTGTGTGTGTGTGTGTGGTGTGTGTGTGTGTGTGTGTGTGTGTGTGTGTTTTTCTCTAGCAATTTGACCTGCATTTCCAAGAACATGCATGCTGTTGAGATATCATGTGAATATGCATATGTATGTGCCAACAGAAAACCCACTATCCATTTTGTTTCTATGACATATTCATGGCATAACAATAACATCCAGGACTTATCCTAAATCTGTGAGGTCCAGCCGTCCACCCACATGAAGGTATGGAGCCTCCATGATTTCCTCCCCATTTTCCCTCCTGAAATCACGTCAGAAATCATGCAAGCCCATACCAATGCCATGCCAGCTTGTCTTTTATCTTCATGCGGCCTGGCCTTGATGCTTATAAGTAGAGCTTTGGGTGAGAGTGCAAAATGGTGTGGAAGTTGAGATATAGCATCCAGGGAGAGATGCTTAAGATGTGGGCGTGATGGTAGAAAGCACCAAGTGAGAGTGCTTTGTGAGTAGGCAAGAGAGTGGGCAACAATGTAGCATCCATGGAGAGGTGTTTATGGTCATGGGGTGGTGAGTGCATCAAGTGAGATGCAAGGCGTGGTGAGCAACCATAAGAGTTCTAGGTGTACAGTGGGTTGTGGCAACCAGGAGAGTTGCAGAGTAGAGACTTCACAATAGAGAGTTTTGTATGTGAGAGTAGTGTTTATACTTGTATATTGTTTTCATGTAAAGAGATAATAATGTACATCAAATTTTCTTCTCGATTGTTTCATTCTTATTAGTAGTCAATGATATCAGAGCACAACAAAATCATCATGTTTATAAAAGTTAGAAACTAATTAAGAGTTGCTTATTTCAATGGACAAATCTGGCTGCCAAGATCCCTTCTTTATCTTCCAAGTTCCGAAAGGCGTTGAACTTGCCTTTTACATAACCTCTCCTGGAGCAGGAGTTAAAAATCCATTGAATTGTTAACAAAGGACTCCAACTTGTATTTGAACACTTGGTGACATGAATTGTAGAGCTTTTAATCTATAGTAGACGTGATTTTTTACGATTTAAGGCTAGTTTGTATCTGATTCTCGAATCTGGTGCAAAAATTGGTTGATTAATATACGTTTTATATTATCATGATGTTGCAAATTAGTAAATTCAGTGGCAATAATGTGAGCTTGTGCCCTTTTCATCAGCATGTGTAAAGTGAAAACCAATAAAGTAGTGATCCTTTTACTGCAAAATCATTATTGTATTTAGAAACTAGATTGTAATTGCCAAACGTTTATAGGATCTAAGGGATATGCCAAACTGCAGGTATATTGAAGGTGCACGCTTCTTTGGCAGTTCGAATGCAACTGTTGATCATGTTTTTCCCATTAAAGGTACTGCACTACCAATATCAGAATCAGATAGTGCTATCATAAATAACACGAGCACTTCAACATCAACAACTACCTTGCGTGCTCGCATTGTAGGGCAAGGGTATAAGCAGGTAAACAAATCTTGCTCTTCATTATTATAAAGAGAACATATATAATTATTCATTCTATATCGGTCCTGATCATATTTGAATATTTTTAACTTTAAGATATAGTGCAAATCAATCAAAGTAGAATATTCATTTGCACTTCATTTTGATAAAATCATGATATCCTTGTGTAATAATTATTATATATATATATATAGTCTCTCATTCGGGATATAAAATTTGGTAGTGCAAGAAAAATGTCACTAATAAATATTATTAGTTACAAATGCATCATTAATAGTAACCATCATTGTTTTAAAAGACGCTGGCGTACCTGAAGTGTTCTGTCATTGTAAGACGAGGCATAAGCCTCGAGACAGTATGAGGCGGCGTACCTAAAGCGTTTTATTATTGTGAAACAAAGCGTAAACCTCTACTTAAATTAAATATAGAAAAATAGTAATAAAAAAATATAAATATAAAATAACATAAAAATCATAAAATTAATAACAAAAACATTAATTATTTTTAATTTTTAATAGTTTCTTAGTTTAAAAAATTTCTACTAAATTATTATTTTCTTCTTCATTTTTTTTTTATGAAATATTTTCTTCTTCATTATCAATGTTAACATCTTTCCATTCAGATTCTCATCAATATACCAACTCCCAACAAACAAATATCAATAGACAATAATAATTAATATACTAACAAGCAAGAATAGAAGATAACAAATATATATATATATATATATATATATATAGTTTTGCTATAAAACGCAAGGAATTTTTTTTTTTGATTTTTTTTTAGTTTTTATTATTATTAAATATTTTTAAATATTATAAGTTATAAAATCTACTGAAAAAAATATAAAAATATAACTAATACATCGTAACATATTTAATTATTGTATTTTGTATAACATTTTTTTATTTGATTTTTTTAAATTTAATAGTTCTAAATACTATAAAATTTAAAACAAAATAAAAAATAAAAATAAAAAACTTCTTATTAGAGAATTTATACAGTCTAACTGTTAGACTATATATATATATAACCATAGGTTTACTGAGCTCAAAATCGATATCAATAAAAATGAATAAACTAGCAAGCAAAAAAAAAAAAAGTTTCTAAAGAAAAAACAAAAATAACAAAAATTGACAAACTGATAAGTGATAAATATTATATGAAAAAAACCAAAAAAAAAAACAATTAAAAACAAATACCTCAAAACCTGATCAGTTTCGGTTGTGACTTGTGGGTCTTCCTCTTTCCTTCTTTTTCTTTTATTCTTCTCAGATTCGACAAGACTAGCAGCTCCGGTGGTTCTCCTCTTTTCTTTTTCTTCTCAACTTTAGGCAGCAAAGCTTACGTTAATCTCCTTTATTTTATATTTTTTTAATGGTTTTAAATAGCGGTGGACAGCAGTTTAGTTTGCACTGTTTTTGAGGGAAAAAAACTAAACTTAAAAAAAGATTTAATTTAGTTACAAACTAAATTAAATCTTTAAAGCTATTTAAACAGTTTATTGGACAGATTATTTTTCTAAAATTATTTTTAACAAAAAATATGTCTAAATATGAATATAAATGTGTCATATGAAACATGCAAATATGTTAATTAAAAATTATTTTTTAAAAAATTTAAAAATGTATTTAGGTTGATATCAAATAGTATATAAATAAATAAATATATAAATATGATATTATATATATTAAAATATAAAAATATATAATAAAATTTAAAGTTAGGTTGATTAAAATTATTCAAATTGAAATCTGAATCATTATATGTAGGTTGACAAAATTTCAAACCAAACCAAATCAAAAGTAAACCCTAAACTAAATTAAAATTTCAAACCTAAACCTTAAACCCTAATTTAAAACATTTAAATCTTAAAAATCTCATATGTTTTTTTTAAAACTCTGGATTGAGCCAACAATCTATTTGAAACTCCAAAACAGATCATATACTTTGAGCCGTACTCCTCTTGTGCCCTCAGAAGTAACACCTCGAGGCGCATTACCTCGGCATTGTGAGGCATAAACCTCGTCTAAGAAAGTTTAGGCATACATTTTATACGCGCCCTGAGGCTGCATAAACCTCTTACATTTTTTAAAATATTGATAGCCATTAGTAATGCTTCCCAACCAATTTCATACTTATATGTATAATTTATATATTAGTAGGAGATTATAGCAATATAACTTATATTCTTTGGTCAGGTTTGTGGTGAGGCAGAAGTTTGGGGTGATGGAGTTGTGCCACAAGTATCGGCACATTTGGATGGTGCGCTGAATATCAGTTTGGAAGGTGTTTACCATTCGCCGGTTGGTTCAGATGATGATTTGAGACCATGGTATGGTTCCCCTGATGTTGTAGAGCAATGGATACACCACCTCCTTAATTAGCTAATCACTATTTTGCCACTACACTCTACAGTTTGGAGAAAATACTAATCCATGTTATAAATATGTATCATTGAAGGTCCCCAAATTTTTTTTTTTATATTTATATTCATTTAAAGTATGACTAATTGTTTTATTTTCCCATTCATTATTTAATTGTTGCATTCATCTTTCAAAGTTTCCATTCATTATCTGGTGATTGAACTCTTTCACTTGAATGGTATATTTTTCTTCTTGCAAAATTTAAAAAAAAAAAAAAAAAAAGGTTTCATTTTATTTGTTCAAGACTCCAAGCATATAATGGATTTTTAGAACTTGCAAACAAGTACAACGAAATAAAAAATAATAAAAAATTAAAAATAAAAGATGGATGTATCGTCAAAGCTTCCCAATCCCACAAATACTCTGTTTGATCTTTGCTGGTTGCACGCTTTCATGCACTCGATTAGCCAGTCGGAGCAGTACAGCTTCTTCAGTCAATGCTTTAGCTGCAGGACCAGCTAGAGAGTGCACTCTCTGTGCTTCTGATTATCACCAAGCTCATTCTTAACTCCTGGTCCGAAAGCAAATAACTTGCAACAAATTTTCTTAGGTCACCAAAGACTCAGCTTTGAGCTTTGAGACCGCGAAATAAGAACTCAGCTAGTTTTCAAATTATTTACTACACACCTCTACCCAAAAAGCATAGAATATAATGGATCTACCACACAGTTTAAACCATTTTTTTTTCTTATCATTTATATTAATATGTTGTAGGGCCTACAAAAATTCTGTCTGCATTTCAAAATACCAAGTTTTATACATTCATCCAAAAAAAAAAAAGTTTTAACTTATGCGGTAAATTCAACTTGTAGCTTTAGAAAGAATACAGCCAGCTTCTTATCCCAAAAACGAAAAAAAAATAAACCCCAAAAACTGAACGTTAACAAATATAATGTTTTCAAAATGGATTAATATCTGAAAAATTAATAAGATATTTTGAAACATGAAGTACGACACTAGAAATGTAATCTGGATTCCAAGCCTAAATATTTTACAAGGCTAAATACCACTTTTTAAAAACATAATAACTCACATCCCAAAACAATGATTTCCTGAAAATACTGAAGAGATATTGCTTTCGTTTCATCCAAGCAACCGATAACGGAATTAGAGCAAACTTCATAAATTGTCACAAGGTATCTGTTTCCTACCTACTCTTTACATGTCAAGCTAAAAAACTTCTCAAACAGCAACCACGCCAAGAAGTTTGCGCTTAGCCAAAGTTAATATGAACCTAAGAATGTCCAAACAATTCAAAAGACAAATCTTAAGTCCTTAAATTTTTATAAAAGGGTTGGGGAACTCCAAATCAAAACACATCAAGTTGATACCCAAATCAGCAGTTTTCCAGACTTCATACAGTCTTTTTAAAATGACAAGATAGCAACTTGCCAATTTCCAAGAAGTTGACTCTGTCTTTTCCATCAAATATCGCCTTGAGCTTATCGTCGCAATTTATCTCCCTCCTATCAGCAGGATTCTGCAAAAATCAAGCACATGTTTCATTAGACTTTAATATAGAATAAAACTTCAAATATTTTTGTGGTCCATGCAACTAATAAAATCTCAGTCTCTTCCACAATTGTGGACCTTTCCATGGCTCACAAGGATGGTTCACAAAATAATAATTCAAACATCCAATCAATCCAAAGTACAGTTTAGATTTTAGGGCATGGTTACGAAAAACGAAGCACTTATGTACTAGGTTCCAAATAAATACAAGTAAATACAGACATGCATTCAATTCCAACTAAACAGCCCAGCGCAGGAGAGGATATCCTCAACTTTTTCAGTTGAGGGTAAGTGGGCTTGATCATCTAGAACAGTTAGATTACATGTTCACGTAAAAAACATGTAATTTAACAGCTCAAGTCCACTTATCTTCAACTTAAAAAGTTGAGGATAACCTCACCTAAGCACCATTTTCCAACTAAAATAATTTCAGCAAAGATCATATCATATTTCCTTAAAGAAGAACAAAGCTAAAAAAACCAACAACCATTTCTTCCAATAATTGCAAAGTCAATAAACCATATTCCTTAAGCTTTTGTATTGGACAATGTGCATATACTTGTCATAATCTACTTGAATGTTCTTTCTACAGGCTAAATGACGAAGTTAAAGAACATATACATTATATCAAGTGACTAGAACTGAAATGAAAACTAGTAAAAATAAAAGCTATCCATATGAGCATACACTATTTAGTGGCGAATCCTATATATTTAGATGCCTGATTCAGATGACCCTTAAAACAGTCTACACCCGCATCACACGGACCTAACAGAAACACAACGATCAAAGATTCCATAATGCTAACTAAGAGTTTTTAAAATGAAAGAAAAAAATAATCAATAATCAATCTAAATAAAGTTTCAGCAAAGCAGTACGACTTGCGAGCCTTAATCGATTGGGAAAAAAGTCACACAAAAAAAAAATTATATATATATATATATGTATATATATAGTGAAGGAAAAATCATCAGTATGCAATAAAATATTCTAAACATGGCATGTATTCTTGAAGCCAAAATAAAATTAGCTAAATGCACATATCAATCTGGCAATTTTTGGGTATGGCAATGGGTTTGTAAGTAGAACGCACTAAATGCAACAGGAAGGTTTTAAAGTCCAATAGCAGTAGATAACAACTAGGCCAGAGTGAAACCCCTTTTTTTTTTTTCCTTCTAGAAAAAGATTCCGAGTCCAGACAAAAGAAAGAGAGAAAGAGAACCTGGAGGTTGTGGAGCTTGATGTGAGCCCAGATCTGCTTGACGGCATGAGCACGAGAGGTCTCGGAGACGCCGAGAAAGGCGCCGAGAGCTGGGGAGACGTGAGCGGGCTTGAGGATGCCGGTGGGTCGAATGGGTTCTCGCTTGGGGGTGGCTGAGGATTGTGGCTTTGGTTTTGGTTTTGGTTTTGCCTTGGGCTTGGACGCAGTTGGAACCGTAGCAGAAGAAGATTTCGCAGCTGGCGCCATGAGAGCTCTGCAACCCTTGAAAACCCTCGCACCAACACTCCCACTTGACATCTTTGCGTTGCTTCTCTTTCTCTCTCTCCCCCTTCCCTTTTCTCCAAAATTTATGATCAATTATTTCCAAGAGGGTTTCTTTTACTATTTCTCCGTTTTTTTTTTTTTGTTTTTTTTTTTTGTGTGTGTGGGTATATTCTTCTATTTTTCCGTTACCATCACTGTTATTAGTATTCAAAAATTCATTATTCAAACTCTCGCAATGGAGGGATTAAGTATTAACCAAACCATATCATATTATGTGGTTAAATGAAATAAAATGAATTGCATACTCGTAAATTTGGCTTAGTAATAAAAATTAACAAAAATATTAATATTTTAGTTTGTCATAAACAAATATGAAATGAGTTGCACAATACACGTTTTTTTTCAAAAATGATTATAATATTTTTAGAAAGGAAAAAAAATGAAATTATAAAAAGTAAGAAGTAAAAAAAAAAGGAAAAGTTGTTTATAAATGGCAATTATGATGTCTTATTTATTTTCTGCGCTGACAATAAGATATCATTACTTAATTTGTTTATAATTACATTTATTTATCCTTAAAAAATGTTTTTTTCTTATCTATTTACATTAATTTTTTAGCCAATAAAATACTACATTGTAGCTTTTATTTTTTGGTAAAAAAACTGCATTGAAGTACAAAAAGTCTCCACAAAGAATGAAACAAACAGAGGACTACCTACCCTCAAATCAGCCAGCAACATTTCTTTAATGTCAAAAGGAGGAGGAGTAATGCTGTGATCAAGAAAAATAAAAGACAAGTTGTTCTTAAAAGCAAAATTACATCTGAAATATGCTGACTTGTTTGAATCTCTACTATTCCAGTTAAACAGCCAGTTGAAATCCTTTCTTCTATCTCTGATTTTTAAATAAATTGATTCTTGTGTCCCATCCCGTAGGATTTGCTTCAGAATTTATGGCTTTGATCACTCCTAAAGCATACGAGGACCAGATCACATTGTTCCAACTTTGTTCCAAAATAATTTCAGTTGCCCATTCTATAGCCATCAACTTTGCCTCTTGAGGATTTTCACAGCTCACCACCTTAGAAGCCATAATTAGCATTTTACCTTTCTTATCACGAGCAATCAAACCCAGAGCAAATTTCCTTTACTTGCAAGCTGCATCTGTATTCACTTTTATCCAACCATCGAGATGAGGGGTCCGAGCAGTGCTCCTATCTCCCCTACCCTGATTATCATGAATGAAAGGTTTCCCTTGAGCCTCCGCCAGTTCGTCAACCAAAAAGTTGAATTTTGGCACCAACGTTTCCATCTTTTCCGGTTTGCCAAAGATGAAAAAGTTTCTATAATTCCAATAACAACAGAGTAGGGTACATATAAAGGCAGAAGCCAAGTCATCTTCCATTCCTTGCTCGGTCTCAAATCGGGATCAATACACCATTGAATAATCTCCCCAATATTGAAGTAGTCCAATTTTCCAAGCGGAAACCCCATTTGCTAGCAAAACCCAGCACTCTAATTCCTTGACAAACTTTAAACAAGTGAAAAGGAGTTTCAGACTTCTCCCCAAAGATAGCACAACCACTTTCCCGAATCTCTATCCTCTTAGTTAGTATATCCCTAGTAGGGAAGACTCCGGCCATCAATCTCCATAAAAACATATTTAGTCTATCATGTATCTCAAGTCTCCAAAGTTTAGCCCAAATAATTGGGATATCCCTGTTATCTTCCTCAGCAAAATTTAGCAAGAAACAACTTTTTACTGAAAATTGACATTCTTTGTTGCCCTTTCAGATAAGCTTATCTTCATTAGAGATGGGAGACTGTCTCAGAGCTAGGATAGCTTTGGCATCTTACTCAACAAAAAATGAGTTAATCAAATCAGAATCCCATTTAAAATTTCCTTGGATTCTTAAATGTGCAACTCTCCTGATCCATCCCTGAGTTGAATATGGTTTCAATCTTGGAATTGAATTCGGAGCCCCGGGGACATAGGGATCACTCCAAGGTTGCACATTAAACCCATCTCCCAACATAAAACAAGCACCCTTCACTATCAGAGGGCGTGCTTCCAGAATGCCTCTCCAGACCCTCGAAGCTTCTCTAGGAGCTTGATGTTCAAAAAAAGTGTGTTGCCTTAAATATTTTGATCTCATTACCAGCGCCCAAAGAGACTCATCCCCGCTTCCCAACTTCCAAGCAAGCTTGGACAATAAGGCTAGATTGTAATCATTGAACCTCCTGAATCCTAGCCCTCCTTGTTCCTTTGGTTTACATATATCATCCCAAGCCTTTAAGGCTAAATACTTCCCATTTCCAGTCTTTGAGGACCACCAGAACCTCTTGATGTAGATGTCTAGATCTTTGCAGACTCTAATTGGAAGTTTGAAGGTGGCCATAGTATAAATTGGAATTGCTTGGGCCACGGCTTTAATAAGGACCGTTTTCCCAGCTTTTGAGAGAATATGAGAATTCCATCCCTCAAGCCTTTTCTGAACTTGATCTTTGATCTTGTTGAATTCTTTTGTAAAATTCCGTCCCATGAGCAGAGAGTTCCCCAAATAAATAGAAGCAGCCCCCATTTCCTTGAGACCTGTTGTAGCCAAGACTGCCTTCTTATCCATTCGGCTAGTGTTCTTTGGAAACAAGATATTAGAATTTTCCATGTTTGGATGATGTCCTGACCAGCAACAATAAACTTCAAAACATTTTTGAAAAACTTCTACATCCCTCTGACCAGCTCTTCACATCACTAGAAGATCATCAGCATACATAAGATGTGTGATGGCTGGACTATTTTGGGATACTTTAATCCCATGTAAATTGCCCACTGCTTCTTCCTTTAGCAAAAGTCTTGTGAGGACTTCCGATCCTAAGATAAAAAAAATGGGTGATAGTGGATCTCCTTGCTATAGACCCCTCCCCAGTTTGATTTGATCTGAGATGTTCCCATTTAGAAGTAAAGAGAATTCCATCGTGTTAAGACAACTAAATATGAGTTTAGTGAAGTATTCATCAAATCCCCAACCCTTTAATATTCGTATCAAAAAGGTCCATTCCATGGAATCATAAGCATTTCTCATTTCCATCTTCATCATCATAAGTCATTTCTTCCCTTTACGCTTTCTGATTTTGTGCACAACTTTTTGCACAATGACAGTTTTTTTGGCTATCTACCTCCCTCTCACAAAAGCTCTCTGATTTGGAGAGATGAGCCTTTCAGAAATCCTACTTAATCTGGAAGCAATGATCTTTGCTACCACTTTATAGATGAAGTTACAAAAGCTAATAGGGCGAAAATGATTGAAATTATTAGTTGAATCGCTCTTAGGGATAAGAACACTGAAACTTCTGTTGATAAAAATTGGAATTTGACCCAATCGAAAACATTCTCTCATGAAACTGCAAAACTTCTCCTTAATGGTGAACCAGTAGTTTTTGAAAAAAAATTCCAGGGAAGCCATCCGGTTCTGGGCTCTTTAAAGGATGGAGACTCCAAACACAATCTTTTAATTCTTCATTCGAGGGACTCCTTCCCAACTCTCCATTATCCTCCTCTGAAATTTTTTCAGTCAGCAAATTATCTAAATCAGAAAGAAAACTAGGGTGGCTGGAGGTAAAAAGATGATCGAATTTTGTTTGAAAATAATGTGTTATATCTGCTTCTTCAACCAGCCATTCAAAATTATCATACACTGCCTCAATTTTATTTCTCATTCTTCTATCCAAGGTACTCATATGTAGACCTGACAAAGTGTTGTGTTGTATCGTGTTCGTGTTATGTGGTATTCGTGTTCGTGTCAAAATTTTTTCATCCAAACCCAACCTGTTAAACTTTCGTGTTGAAATATGTAAACTCAAACCCGTTCATAAAATTATCGTGTAACCCGTTATCCAACCCGTTAACACGTTAACTTTTTTCAAAATTATTTTTAAAAAAATAAAAATATATTTGATTTATAATTCATAGTGTATACTAAAAAATAATTAAGCAAAGATAAATATGAATATTTGTATCTTTTTATAAATCAAAAATAAAAACTAAAACAACATACTTAATACATATTAAAAAATAACAAACAACACAAACGTAATACTTAAATCCTTCTACAAATGAATAATAAAATTTTAAAACAATATTGTTTGAAATAACAATAATACATAAACATATTCAATTTCAACTACATTTTCATTTTTTGCATAGACAATCCGATGTATATGACATCTTCAACTATAATGAGCACAACTTCAAAGGCAAAACACCTAAAAAAAAGTTAAATTGTATATTATTATCTAAATTGATATAGAAAAGCATAACTTCAAAGGCAAAGCACCTAAAAAAAGAAGTTAAATTGTATATTATTATCCAAATTTATATAGAAAAATTAAATAATGCATACCACTTAAATTTCAATACCTCTGATCATCGATAGAAAATGTGTTAGAGGATTGTCCTAATTTAGCTTATTCAACACTCGATGTAATGACATCTTATGTGAGTTTTTCTAAATTAATGACATCATCTAAAACTGAATATATAATAAAATTAAAAATATTTATGTTAAAAAAATAGTAATATATATATATATATATATATATAAATGTAAATATAAATTACTTTACTTTCCAAAAAGTCAATTTTTTGTACTTAATAATGCTTGTATTACATCTAGCTTTATTAGTAAATTAAGTTTTTTTATTAAAAAATTACTGAATTGCTATTAAGGACTAATGGGTCCTTAATGGATCTAATGGATTTTCGCGGATTAATCCGTTAAGATAACGAGTTCATAATGGGTTGATCCGTTATCAACACAACCCGTTTCAGATAACGGGTCTTAATAGGTTTACCTGTTATCAACCTAACCCGTTTCAGACAAACCCAAATTCGTAAAAAACGTTCGTGTTTGTATCGAATGTGTTAACGAATCGTGTTGAAATTTATTAAGTTTGACAAGGTATTTTAGTCATTCACAATTCAGTACCTTTCCAAGAATTAATGAAATAAGTTTATGAAACTTAAAGAGGCAATGGAAAGACATGAAGCAGCTGGAAATTAAGTGTACACAATTGATCTTTAATATAATTAAACATTTAGAAGAAGTATATAATATCTTATTTGACAATTAATTAATTTCCAACGATTATTCCTTTTTAATAATTAAAAAAAAAAAAAAAACGTTTGTTTGCTTGGGCTTCAATCTTGGATTACTCGATAGGCAGCACTGAAATATGAGTAAAATAACCCACAAATGGAGGAAAGTCTTTGGGCAATCTTATTATTTATCCAAGATTGCTAAATCCTAATCTTCTAACCACAGATTTTTCATTGGGCATTTTATATCATTTATTAAATTCGAACCGTTCCTTCTTTGATATCAAATTTGGGCCAGTTCCTTTTACTAAGGTTTTTAACTAATATTTATGATAAATCGTTGTAATCATTGAAATGAGATAATCCAACAGTAAAATGAAAGACGAGAAGTTAATTAAAATCAATTATGGATTTTAAATTTTTTAACTTTCTATCTTTTATCCAATATTAGATAGATTACTCCAATGGCCGTGATGATTTGTCATAAACATTGATCAGAAACTTTTTTTGGGGAATAGAGACCTGCATTAACATCACAAAAAGCCTTCGAAGAGGATATATAAGCCTGACTCCTTTACATATCAGCAAGAAAATGAGGGAGACAAAAGCAGTTAACAGAATCAAAAGAAAAACTAACATTCCTAGCTAGAGAAACCTTAGAAATGGTGTTAGCTAAAAGGTTTGAGGATTCCAAGAAATCTTCCAATTAAAAGAAGCAAGAATGGATTTAATCCTAATGGTGTCATATGTGGAATGCCAACTATCAGGAGTTGAAGGAGAAGTAACATCCCTGACCGCAGCAAGAGCATAAGACGACCAAACAATTCCAAATCATTTGAGCAGCAAAGTCTGAGGCCCACAGAATAGCATTCATCTCCAAACAATCTTACAAAGAAGTGAAGAACCTTACCCATAAAAAATTATCTTAAATATACAATCTTAATGATCCCCAAAACAAAATGAACCATCATTTCCACCACTTATTTAAAGTTCTCTCTAAAATTTCGTAACTATTTAATTCAATATGATCTCTTTAGTCCACAAGAACTCTAAAGGGGTCCTAATTACCAAAAAATAAAAAATATAAATCTGAAAGGTCCTTTCTTTTCCCCTATGGTTTCTTTTGGAGCTTTGAAAAATAAATTTCCTTTGGATGATCAACCTATATATATATATAATTCTTTTTGTTAACATCGATGGATTACAATTCAGCTGGTTGGGTGGATTTCGAAATATAATAAGAAAAGGGTACGTGGCAATTAATCCTTTCAAAGCTTTTGGTCTAAAAGCTTGCTAGCTATTTTTTTTTAAACTTTTTTGTTGATAAAATCAAAAAGCTAGCTAGTTTAGAGCATAGAGTGGCATCTATCTTGAAAGCTTTAGGCACAAGGACAATGACAATGATTTTCCAAAAATGCCAGCAAGCTGAAATATTTGAATAAGCCAATACAAATTAAAATAATTTTGTTACAAGCAATTCGTGGGCTTAATAATCCATTCTTCTCCCACTTACTCTTTCAAGCATTGGTTGAATGATTAAACTATCAATCATCAAAATCGAATAAAAACAATGATGCAAGTTCATGCAACCGAAGATTCTCGTCCATTTAAATATTACAAAAGGAAAGGATAACAAAAGAAAATTGGAGGGATGGAGAGAACCAACTTAATTAGACCAATAAGTAGTTAATTAATTGAAACAATTTTTTTATTTTTTTTATTGAAACTGTAATGGAATTATGTGCTTTGGATTAGATTAATTTTTGGCCTATTCCCGACATATGGAAGTGCATAAGAATTATTATGATAATTAGAGTTTTATATAGAAAGACAAACGACGTGAAGCTTTGTGAGCAGTAACGTAAAGGACGACCTGTTCTACTCATTGGAATGTGGGATTTTTGTTTCCTTTAATTCAATAACCTGGTAAAATTCACCCCAAAAAAAATAAAAAAAAAATAATAACCTGGTAATTAAAATACTTGTACAGCAAAGCACACTGTCGTTTTTTTGGGCAAAAGCTGTCGTTATTAACCCTTGGCTTGCAGTTGTGGGAACTTTTTTAATATTTAATTATAATCCCTCATGAATCAAGTTAAATAAAGAAACTTACACGCTAACCAAACCTCCACGTAGCATCAACAGTTTCCCAGTTTTAGGAGAGACAACAAGAAAAAGAAATTAAATTCAGTACTTTTTTCTTACTACATATATTGCCTTGTACTATTATATTTGTTACTTTTAAATTTTTTATGAGAAAAAGATATGGAAGATCTTGCATGCCTCAATTATTTTATTTAGGTAAATATTGAAAAAAAGAAAAATGTCATCTATCTTGAGTTACGAAAATGTGTATTTAAAGTTTGAGCATTTCATTTAACAAAAAGAAAAAAAGGTGCGAGCATTTCAGATGATCTAACTGTGACAGCAAGTGACATTCAACTCTAATTATATAACTGGTATTTAATTTTGAACAAATAAACCAATAAAATGTGTGTGAATAAAATTATAATTTTAAACTGAAGAATATTATTATGATCGAGGACTATTTTAATTTACTTCAGCAAAAAAAAAAAGAGGACTGGTTTAATTTAATCCACAGGGTCAATTTCCATGAATAAGTGTTTATATTCCACTGTGAAACCAAAAAATTCCATCATTCCAACTCCTTGACAACTTTGATTTTTTATTTTTATTTTTTGTAAACTTTTCTCTTTCAGTGCTGTCTGTGTATGGGATTAATAAAGTGGATTAGAAACCATGCAATTGCTATCTGACTGGTAAAAGATTAGGAAAAAAAAAAAAAATTCATTCTCAAACTTCAATTCAATTTCAGTTTACAGAAAAAAGGTACTCCGAAACTGTTAAATCAAACTGGCTCGAGCGTCACTCTTTTCGAAATGTAAAAAATCCACAAACACAAAAATAAAGAAAGAAAAATCATAAAGTAATTTTCAAAATTTTAAATTAAAGGCGATTTTAGTGAAGTGGACCGGACGTGGTGGAAAAAAAAAAAATATTTGATTGTACGATACCCGCAGGAGCAGGACGCTCTTTCCCACCCACGTGTGTATATCGAAGTGGACCTAATGGTTTACGCTACAGCAGGTCAGAAAAGATAAAAGTTATTTGTATTCAAGATCAACGGCCTCGATGCGGCTGACTCTCTAGATTTTAATCGGGTGCCAAAAAAAGTGTGTCAAAGATAGGGTCAAGATCCGGTTCTTCGCCTTGTCGGAGCTTGTACTCAACTAACTTGCCACGCGCGGTTTATCTATTTTGTCGTTTTCCGCTACGTTTTCACTCTCGTGCCTTCGAGATTTATCCCCACACACATACATTATACATACCCATAATATCTCGTCTATATATAATATATCATGATATTTGCGGTGTTTTGTTTTTTATTTTTATTTTTCTGGTGGCTGGATTTGGCCGGAAAAAAATTATCATTGTTGACGACTGTGAAGCTGTTAGAGTCAACTGTCGAGATAAGGCCATAAGGGTAATTTGGGAAGTAGAAAATAATCTACAGTTCTGGTTTTGCAATTTGTGATGCTGTAGTCGAAAGCTGGAGAGTAGTACTACTCCTTTCCCAGGAAAACAAAGATAAAATTGGGAAAGAGATCTTGGCAGTGTTTCAGTCCTCCAGGTGAAAAAAATTAATTAAGGGGAGAAAATTAATTATGTTTTGGAATATATGTGGTAAATTAAGACTGATTTAAGGTAGTTAATTAGTCATATCATGGATAATTAATTAAAAAAATTAAATTGGTTAAATTAATTTTTTGATTGAGACTGAAAAGAAAAGAAGGACCTCTGTCAGAGCAATATGGACGAAGTTCCAGTGTGTTTTATGTGAATTTTTATACAACGGGGCTCCAGCTGTAAAGCGAAGCGTTTTGAGTAATGCACTGCAATATCTGTCCGAAAAGAAATAATACCCATATCAGCTTTCAATTGCTGGTGTAAAAAATTGCCTGTCGAAAAAGAAATATAACTGTGACAGTACTAAGCGAGTCCTTTCTCTAATTTTGACATGATTTCTTCTTCAACCCCATTTACTATATTTTTACTTCTTTTGTTGTATGCACTTCGAATGTCAGAAATTTTAAAAGGCAAAGCAAATAAATTAAATAAGTAGAAAATGTGGTGGGATTAATAATGAAATTAATGCTGAAATCAATAAATAAATAGTTTATTGTTTATTAGGCAGAGTAGCAAAACGGGTTTTTTACGGAACCCATAACAGGCAGACTAGCTAGTAAGACGGTGATTTGGAAAACAGAAAAAAAAAAGACTAAAAGAATGGGTTTGTGAAGATCTCGGGAATGGTTTGAGGTATAAGGAAACCGAGCCAGGTGATGATCCGGCAAGGGAGCGCTGTTATCGCGAATCCTGTGAGTCACTGCTGTTTCGAAATATTAGAGTGTAAGCTAAAACTGTAATTACCGACAATTTTCAATTTATATACACCGACTTGTTCCCTGAAAAATTATTAATTCCTTATAAATTTTAAAATATTATTTGGTTATAAATAAATATTATTTACCTATAATATAATAATATTTGTTAATATTAAAATAATATTATTTATAAAAGAATAATATTTTTTAAAAATTTGTTAAATGCAATATTTTGGTGATTATAGAATTCTACATGTATGTGTACCTTATTATCATATAATAATTTGGTTATCACCATTTTATTTTGCCTCGATATTCAAATCATTGAGATTTGAATGAGGAAGTCTCCTCATTCCTTCTCTAGTCTTTCTCTCTCTATATCGCTCTCTGTTATATTTGTATCCAATTCCTCACCTTCCACTTCCCTTTTGAACCATCAATTTAGTTGAAACCTCTTCAACTCCATACTCTCTCACTCTGAACAGTTTCAAACTCCGTTTTTCATTTCTTCTGTCTTTTCTCTTCCCATTACAAAATTTCTACCATTTTCTGTAACGAACTGGGATCGATGATGGCTCAAAAGCATTTACACGAGCTGCTGAAAGAGGACCAAGAACCATTCCTTCTCAAAAACTATATAGCTGACAGACGTGGCCAGTTGAATAGACCATCCCCAAAAACCCATTTACAGGTCAAGAAACGGAAACCCATCGCGGAAGCTTCAAATTTTCCTGGAAATTTCTGCAAAAATGCCTGCTTTTTCTCCTTCCGTGACTCTCCGGACATCAGGAAATCCCCACTCTTCGAATTCTCGTCTCCAGCTAAAAGTCCATGCAGAGGAGGCTCCAATGCTATTTTCCTCCACATTCCTGCTAGAACTGCAGCGATTCTTCTTGAAGCTGCTCTAAGGATTCAAAAACAGTCTGGCACTGCGTCTTCAAAGCCCAAAACCCAAAACAACAACAATGGTTTTGGATTATTTGGATCGATATTGAAGAGACTAACCCATCGGAACCGAAATAGAAAACGGGAAATCGAAGGTGATGGGGTTAAGGTATCGGTTAAGGATATTCTTAGGTGGGATTCATCGGTTGGGCGCAGAAAAATTTCCAATATTGAAAAGCAGAGGAAGCTGGTAAAAATGGCGGTGTGTGTGGAAGAGCAAAGTGTTTCTGGGATTTCAGCCAATGAGATTGCCATTTCTTGTCCTTGCACTGGCAGGTCTAGCAGTGCGGTTTGGTCTGAGAGCAACGAAGACAAGTCTATCGATTTAGAGACCTCAAGTTCAGGCCTCTCTGACGCCTCCGAAGACATCGAGTTTCTTTCAAGACTCGGAGAGGGTGGTGATGACAAAGGCTTTTCTCAAAGCCCTTTTCGTTTCGTGCTTCAAAGAAGTCCGTCCTTAGGTCGCCGGACGCCGGAGTTTTCGTCTCCGGTGGCTTCCCCGAGTCGCCACAAAAGAGAGGTTTGTCCTTTGCGGTCTTCTTGCATTCTTTCTTGCCTCCGTTATTTTACTCTTTTATTTTTTATTAAATAATAAAATAGAAAAAATAAAAAGACTTCTGACAAGGCTGTCGCTCTGAGCGAATTCATAACTCGGTCCGGTCAGATCATGTAAGGCGTGACAGTCCGAGTTGACTCAACGGGATTTACTAGACTACACTACACACGTATATTTCCAGCCGGCAATACGATCTCGCTCTGCAGATTTGGCCGGATTGCCGTTACTAAATTACTTAGATACCCCATCAAACTTGCATGACATGTTTGAAATGGCTAGGTTACATGTGTCAATTGAGATCTCAATTACTTACCCTTTTCTTTAATATTCATGATCGTACTTCCGATTAAGTCTGTCGTTGCGGAATTTTTTTGTTTATGAAGCCTCTGCTCTACAAATTTTCTTTCCAAACGAAGACAAAATTGCTTTTGTTTTTTCTCAATTAATAAGGTAAGATGTCCTTGATAAAACATTATTGTTTAAATAATTCAGCTGTACTATAAGGAAATCAATTGGATAAGAAGTCAACAACCATCCAATTCAGAATCTGGGTCTTAATCTAAAATCATTAGTAATAAATAATAATTAAGAAATTCACGATTAATGTAAATTTTTTACTTTGGTAATTTCAAACAGGACAAAGAGAACTACGATGCAGAGAGCTTAAAGAAACTCCAAGTAGAGGAAGAAGAGGAAGATAAACAATGCAGTCCTGTATCCGTATTAGACCCTCCATTCGAAGACGATGACGTCGTACATGATGATGAAGATGAAGATGAAGATGGTTATGATATGGATTGCAGCTATGCCATTGTACAGAGTATGTTATACATTCATATATGCGTACTGAATCTATTAATTCATTTGTGTTATTGTTCTTTGTTGGTTGTTGGGTCATTATCAGTCAAATATTGCCTATTCTTCTACTTTTCTAGTGTTAGTTGAAAATTCAATGTATTTAACATATACTAGCTAATGGAGGGTCATGATCATGGTGATTTTTTTTGTTTTTGTTTTTTCTGATCTGATCTTGAACCGTGTTATCTTTTGTGGGATCCATAGAAAGATATGCTTTCTGTTCATGAGTTTTTGTTAATCAGTGTAACTCAAATACTTTTTGGTGGACTTGTTCTTTTTATTATACGACCAACTTTTGTCTACAAAACAATGTTTATTACTTTGGAACGTGTCCCACATTTTGATGTCCGTAGTTCTGTCTTTATTTTTATGGTAGTCCTATTCAATTCAGTAGATCCCAAGCAACCAAAAAAGCAAATTTTCATTTGAATTTATTTGTGATTTTTTTTTTGGGTAAGATTTTGATGAATTTTCTTGAGACTTCTTGTCCTCTCATGGTTTTTAGTCATGTCATCTTGTCAGGAACCAATTCTTGGTGGAACCCATTTTCGATTATAAAGTTTCTTGATTATACCTATTAATCTCTTCAATTTTAAACCAGAAAACGCTATTTTTGGTTTGGCTTTCTTTTAATGTTTATGGGTTTTGTTTGTGACTTGAATTATAGATGGTGGGGTGGGGTGGGGTAGGAGACCTTAATTAATTGTTTTTTTCTTTTTGTTCCTAAAAATCTTTATGAATGACAGCCATCGACCCCCTTATTTATATTTTCTTGTATGTAGATAAGTTTTAACTTTTATTGTCTGGTGGCACGTCCCATTGATAATAAGTCCAATTCCTACTGGTTTTTTCTGCATTGAAGGCACAAAATGTTACATTTTAAGATTTTTATGTTTCCCCTGTTCATTATTTTCAAAGAAGCTAAATCTTTTTCTGTACTTTCTTTGTCCTTGAAATTAAATGTGATGTGGCACATAAACAGTTAGATCAGAATTGAACTACAAGCTTTTTAAATTTGTGATCAATTTGAATCTGACAATGCATTTATTACTTTAATCAACTACTAACATTAAATTAATCCTTCAAGTTCATCGTCAGCGCGATTTTGGGTGGAAAAAAAAATGCATAATCCTCTTTGATTTCTGGTTTCCAAATCTGACTGGATTTAAATAATATTGAGTGTTGCCTAGTCCTTGTTGGTTTTTGTTACTGTTAGGGAAGGTTCGGTACTAGCTAATTGTCAAAACTAATTGAGCTTTGCCCTGTTTTCGGTTTTTATAGTTGATAATTGGAATTAAATTTGTATGAATTCCCAAACAAATTAGAGTTATATATTTTGGTTTTAACTTCTGTCTGTGCAATGCATTCTTTACAGGAACAAAGCAACAGCTATTGCACAAGCTTCGAAGATTTGAGAAACTGGCTGAGTTAGATCCCATTGAACTTGAGAAAAGAATGTCAGAAGAAGATGATAATGATGACAATTACGATATCAATGATCGAGAGGAAGAAGAAGAAGAATGTGAAGATGATGAGTCAAGAACATCAGATAGGGAAGAAAATGTTTATGGTTTTGTGAGACAAGTCCTATGTAAATCAAGCTTCAGTTGTATCAAGCAAATCCCAAAAGATATGAAGAAACTTGTTTCTGATCTCATTGTTGAGGAGCAGAAACAACACAACGCCATTGACAATCAAGGAGAGGTGGTGGTAAGAGTGTGTAAGAGGTTCGAGTCATGGAAAGATGTAGAATCGAACACGATAGACATGATGGTTGAGCAAGATTTTAGGAGAGAACTTGAAGGCTGGAAGAAAAATCAGGAGCAACTTGGAGAAACTGCCAAGGATATTGAGCTTTCTATCTTTGGTTTATTGCTTGAGGAATTGGCAGCAGAGCTAGTTTGACTAAATGGGATATAATAACCTAAAGAATTTTGTTTACTTCTTTTATTTTATTTTTGATATTTCTTCTCAAATCAATATATAAATTGAAGT
Source organism: Ochetophila trinervis (assembly GCA_003254975.1). Classification (NCBI taxonomy): domain Eukaryota; kingdom Viridiplantae; phylum Streptophyta; class Magnoliopsida; order Rosales; family Rhamnaceae; genus Ochetophila; species Ochetophila trinervis. Next base: position 76,105 of record QANX01003811.1, read on the forward strand.
ATAATCTGACTGGTACTATGGAGGGAAAATAGAGTTTTTAAATAGGAAGGAAGCTACCCTTATGAGGGGTGAGAAGGATCTGAGTTAGATGGTAGCAAGCTATTATGTATATTGGATGAGGAACGTAGGGGGACTGTGTATGTATCCCTTTTGCTCAAGTAGACCTGATGACATGTACAATTCTTGGCTCTTCTTCTATATTTATATAATATTATCTTATATTTTCTTTCAGTCCAAACACAAACTATATATACTACCAACGAGCTCATATGGGAAATAAAAGCAAGCATTTTTTTTAGCAAGAAATTAAGCAAGTTGACCAATGACCAGCAAAGAATAAAAGTTAAAAGTGAGCAAAAGAAACAAAGAATATAGTTTAATTGGTTGTTCTAGGGTCATCTCAAGAAAGAAATAAAATTAATTAATATTGAGAACGACTTCAAACCTTTAACTTTTCTTTTTTTCGACTTATTGATTCCTATTTCTGTCGTTTTATCACTTTATGTTCACACGCCATATATACGACATTTTGCCTACTTCTTGCAGTTTACATATGGGGACGAAATTATTGAAGCCCATCTATTAATATGAAGTGCTCAATTGGACAAGCAAGATAACAATATCTTAATGAGTACCTTCCATCAAATGTATAATCATACACACACACAGACATATATATATATATATATTCAGTAGACTCGTTGGATTATATATCATTCATACTAATTCTATGTAGTTTGGTGCTAAATGATATATGATATATAATTTTAACGACTCTAAATGGTTGTCTATTTATTATTATTTTAAAAAGTTAAAAAATCTTCACTTGAACTTTATTATAGTTATACTTATATATATATATAATCAGAATATATATTTGATAATTTTAAAATATTGATCATCATTAATAATTAACTATTAATAACAAATCAATAATAATGCATCATTAATAAATAGCATTAGTGTTGGTTCGTATTTTAAAATTGTCAGATATATCTTAGAATAGTTTGACACACACACATATATATAGAGATTTGCTATGGAGCCTAGTAGTTGGGCTTTATAAGCTCCCAAAAAAGAAAAACAATTTGTTGATTTTTTTTTTTTTTTTGCATTGGATTTTTAGCATTTCGAACTGTTGCTTAAAAAAAAAAAAAGAAGAAGAAGTTTTATACAAAACACAATAATCGGGTAAGTTATGATATTTTAGTTATATTTTTTTGATTATTTTTTATTTTTTGGTAGATTTTAGAACTTATAGCAATTAGAAATATTTGATTAAAATAAAAGAAATAAATAAAAAAGAAAAAAGAAAAATACACACTTGTTAAACTCCATAAACTCTTTTATAAGTGAATTTTATAACAAAATTATATATATATATATATTTAAGTACAATATAAAATCGAGCATCAATTAATACATTAAAGGTCCATTTGTTAACGCATACAATTTTTATTTTTGGGTTTTAGTTTTTGTTTATGGTTTATAGTTTATAGTTTTTGGTTTATATTTTTGCTAAAAAGAAAAAAATGAAAAAAAAAACAACCATTTTTTGATTTTTTTTTAATGCAAAAAAATTATTTTTGATAATCATTTTTATTTTTATTATTATTTTTTTTAAAACTTTACAAATAAATTTAAACAATTTCATATTCGATTATTATCGATTCCAAATTTTGGCCTCGACCGTAGTGTTCCAGGTTTAGGCCTGGACTAGGCTGTCTTGATTCCGGATTCTAGTCCGGACCAGACAATCCCGGAGATCCCAGGTACTGCCCTCAACCAGGCTATCTAGTGTTCCGGCTTGGACAGGGTTCCTGCACGGACCAGGATGTCCCGGGTTCCAGCCTGAACCGAGCTGTCCCGGGTCCCGGGTTTCGACTTGGACCAGGTGGTCTTAGGTTCCTACCCGACCCGGTGGTCCCGGGTTCCGACCCCAATTGGGAGGTCCTGAGTTTCAGCCCCGACAGGGTAGTCTTGGGTATCGACCTCGACCGAGCTACCCCGTGTTCCGGCCCGGACCAAGTTGTCCAGTGTCTCGGGTTTCAGCTTGGACCGGGCAGTCTTGGGTTCCTGCCTGAACCGAGCGGTCCTGGGTTCTGTCCCCGACCGGGTGGTCCCGGGTTCCGTCCCCGACCAGATAGTCCTGGGTTCCAGCTTTGTTCGAGCAATTCGTTGTCTCGACCATATATGAACGGTGTCAGTATAGGCAGTTTCAAATTCAAGTCTTATTTGAGTTGTCTTATATCTTATAATTATCATGGACAAAAAAAAATGAAAAATGAAAAATAAAAACTGAAAATGAAATTGATTTTTAGATTTTAAAAAAATAAAAATGGTTATCAAAAGTATTTTTGATTTTTTTTTAAAAAAATAAATAAAAATAGTTATTAAACGCATTTTTCATTTTTTATTTTTAAAAATAAAAACTAAAAACTATAAATGAATGGGTTATCAAATCACACCTAAAGCAATTCACCAAAAAAAAAAAAAAAAACAAAACTAATACATCATCAAAGCAGACTGAAAAATTATTTGAGCATGCAAAGCTTGCTTATTGTAGGAGATATTTTAATGGAACTTGAGACATAAGTTTTCGTTAATAACTAAATTAGCTAGCCCATTATTGAAACCATGATTATAATACAATGGAAGCGAAAAGATAAAGCTGACGCCATGTTTTTTGTCCATAAAGTTAGAGCTTAAAGTGAGGTTCATGCACGATTAAAATGCCGGAAGCCGTCGGTAAATTAGAATTATTAATTTGTTTCTTCATGTTTAATAATTTAATTACATATTTTAGACATTGATTTTATTTTTTGCAATAATCTTTTAGACATTAATGATTGAATTATTTCTCTCTATATTATATATTAATAACCAAATATCGCAAATATATAATACGAAAGTTCTGGATTTGAGACAAACATAGTAAAAGAAAATAATGGGCCAAAATCAGTTTAACAAGGAGGTTCAGAGGCCCCTCTCATGCCTTTTTTTTGTATCGCTGGGACTGTCCCTACCAAGGCCATCGTGTGATAACAATTATAGTAATCTATACAGGCCCCACTCCAGAAATGTTGCTTATCTTTTTTCTTTTTTCTTTTTTTTTATAACAAGGACATTATATTAAAAGAACCAAAAAACACAAACCAGAGACCTACAAAAGGGAAAGAAAACTAGGTGCCTCTCCAAAGATACCAGCACCACCTGGACAAAAGGGAGAGTCATTACAGAAGGTATTCCTATCAAAAAAAAGATCTAAATTCCTCACTGAAGCAAATTTAGCAACCCTATCGGCCAACTCATTGGCTTCCCTTGAGCACCATTTCAAGCTCCAGTTGTAGAACCTGAATTTGTGCTTTAATCCTAAAAGAACATATCTATAACCCCACACACACGGTTCCTCTTCTGAGAGGAGGTGATTCACAATATTTTGAGCATCACTCCACCAGATAACTTTAGACCATCCAAAATTTTCCACTATCTCTGCTGCCCATTCCAGGGCCAAAAGTTCAGCAAATTCAGCAGACTGACCACTCATACATTTAGTGGCTAGACAAGCTATACCTCCTTGATCATCTCTTGCAACCAATGCCAACCCATTCTTCTCCTGTTTTGTGGCAGCATCAATATTCACAGCAATCTATCCACTATCTGGAGCAATCCATCTCTGTTTTTCTGCCATAGACATTGGGGGGGTTCGGTTCACTCCCCCCTCCTTTTCCTTGGCTTTAATACCTCTCCATTCATCAACCCAGCTTTCCACTCTTCTCACAGAGTTTGCAATATTCAAATGTTGCTTATCAAATCATATTTCCAGCTTTGGAGTTAATGGGTTGCAGTCCTAACTCGTTTGAAATTGAATTATTTATTTATTTATTTATTTGGATATAACTTGTTTGAAATTGATTGAATGTCCCCTTTTCACCACAATCTGGTGCGTTGAGCCTTTAATAATTCATAATGATGGTTTTTCGTCAATTTTATTATCAAATTAATTTTAGCCTAAGAGAAGAAGTCCAATATATATATATATATATATATATATATATATATTGTATTATAATATAAAAGAAGGCCAATAAAGTTCACCATCTAAAGCAAGCCGAAGGTGGTCTAGAAAAGTAGAACAAAATTGCCACAAAATGTTGTGGGTATTTGGGCCTCACTAATTGACGAAGAGAAGAGAGCCCCCTTAATATAACTTTAAAATCGACCTAATATGGGCCAGGAAATTTCAATTCAGTATCAAGAAACAAGCTGAAACTTTGTTATTTATGGAAATTTGGAGATATGCTCGTGTGGAAAAAAATAAAATAAAAAATATCTATCATTTTAAAAAGAGTTCAGCTATATGTTATTAACAGTGGCTGTCATCATTCTATATGGTAGTAGATTTATAAGTTTATAATAAATATGTTTGATGTTATCTAGACATAAAACCATTGCCACATAGGATGGTGACAGTCAACTACTGATATATAACATTTTTCTTTCAAAAACTGATTAATATTCATAAATTATTAATTTATTCTAAAAAAATATCAAAAATACATTTTCAATCAATTAATGCATCCACCAATTTCAAATGATTTTTTTTACAGTTTTTTACATTTTTTTCATCTCACCCTGCCTCATCTCTTCTTACTCTTCCCACATCGGTATCTTTCCAAATTCCTCTGGTTATTTACCAAGAAAAATAAAACTCATACAAAAACAGATGCATATAAAGATTTCTGGTAGAGAGGCGGAAAAATATGAAGTACAGAAAAGTGGGAAGGAGGGATGAAAAAGTGAAAAAACAAATATATATTTCCAATGAAATAAATTATGCTATACATTTTTTTTCTTTAGTATATGATAGAGAAGGAAAAACGAAATTCAAAGTTTTTGTTATGACAAAATTATTATTTTACCATTTAAGGATAAAAAGTAAATTAAAGTAAATTGATAAATATCCTTAAAAAAAAAGAAAAAAGAATAACTAATATTTTTTATTTTTTCCAACCTCTTCAAAATAGAGATGTAAACAAAGTGATAAAAATGAAAACGGTGCGGGGCAGGAACAAGGCAGCCTCCCTCGTATCCGGCTTTGTTGGGATTTTTTCATCCGTGTCGCCGCCACATTCCCAATTTTTAGGGGAAGTGAGGCAGGGATTTTTCTGTGACAAGGCGGATATCTTCATTCCCCTTCTATTTTTTCATTTATTTTTAAAAAAATTACTTTTTAAAATAATATTTTTAAAATATTATTATCGTTATATCAAAAAAGAAGAAGTAATGAATCTTAATAATTCAGTAAGATGGCGGAACAAACCGTTGCAACTTGCCTACATGAAGCCGAAGTCGCTAAAAATCGCCGGGTAGCCCAATACTACAGAGAAAATTCAGTGAATTACTCCAGATTCCAAAGGCAGGGCCAGTGACTAGAATGAAGTTGTAACAAGCTAGCCGTACTTGAAGGTGCGGCTGTATCATCTCTTTCTCAGGGAAAGCAAATGCTTGTTGATTTACCTAAGTGAATTTGACAGACCCTATAATAATAACATATATTATAAAAAATAATAATTACGATTATTAATATTAGTTATTATTATTAATAGCAGAAAAGAAATATATCTCTAACTTAGTTGTATATCGTTTATCCTTACAAAATAACATACCACTGAAAGAGAGGCTGCTTGAGATGGTTTGAGCAACTCATGTAATTGTTGACTTCTTGCCAAACTAGGAACATAGAGCTTTCTCCCCTTTTCCACCCGACTTTTTGGTCTTAAGAATAAGGGATTCCCCTATTGTCCAACCTAAAAATGAATCAAAAACATAAAGCTTATAATTAATTATATAAAAGATAAATAATGATTTTTATTATATATAATATATATACAGGGCAATGAGTATAATCCCGATCCTCACTCCTGGGTAAAACACTTTGCGAATTCTTGCCCCATTAGGAGAAGAGCATTGCAAAGACAGGGTAATATGAGAGAAATTGTCAGCCCTACAGGGCAGAACAGGGCTTAAGCAGCCTTTTCCATCTAAATTTAAAATATACAAAAATTATATTTTTATATAATTATACAGCATATATTTAATATTTTAATAATATGTGAAATTGTTGAATTGATATTTTTTTTTTCTAAAACCTTAAACTTAATCAGATGTGAATAATTATTTTTTTTATTTTTTTTTCTAAGATTTCCTGATGACATATAGGCCCGTTTATTTTTGGACTCATTTTGGATTTTTATATATATTTTTAATTTTTAAATAAAATTGTTAAATTTTAAATTTATAATTTCAAAAAATTTAAACTCTCGTATCAAGTTGAATTTTTTTTTTAAATTTAAACTAATAAAACATATATTTAATATTTTAATACTATGTGAAATTGTTGAATTGATATTTTTTTTTCAAAAGCTTAAACTTAATCAGGTGAATAATTATTTTATTTATTTATTTTTCTAAGACTTCCTGATGACATATAGGCCCGTCTATTTTTGAATTCATTTTGAATTCTTATATATATTTTTGGATAAAATTGTTAAATTTTAAACTTATAACTTCAAAATATTTAGACTCCTTGAATTTCTATTTTTTTTTTAAATTTAAACTAATGAAATGTAAATCATTCATTTTTTATATATATTTTTCGCCGACATAAATAAGGTAGACTTTATCCCTAGTACCACCTCGAGGCAATATATATTGTACTGTTTTTTTACCTGCCATCCTTATTAACTAGGGAAAAAAAAATTGACTGTTAAAGGCGTTGGACCATAAAGACCGGATTGTATAGGCAAATTGTCATACTTACTTCAAAAGCAGACAATTTTTGCAATAAATTTCCTTGTTTGAAAAACTAATATTATGAATAAAATATTACATATTATAAATTAAATATTATTCGTTATAAATAGTATTATTTATTATAAAAAAATATTATTTAAATTAATATTATTTATTATAAATAAATATTATATATAATAAATTAATATTATTTATTATAAATAATATTATTCATTATAAAAAAATATTACTTATTACTTAAGAAAAATAAATAATATCTCTTAAAATATCTCTTAAAAAAAAACTCATACCATCAAATGTCTGTTAAATTATAAAAGTTTCAGTTTAACTTTCAAAAGCAAATTTTAGATTTCACCAAAAAAAAAAAAAGCAAATTTTAGATATTTTAAAAGTATCAAACTTTTCTGTCACATTGCTGTGGATCCCACACACATTTACCGCAGTACAATTTTGAATAGTTTTATTAAATTTGAGAATATCCCACATCCACTCGCTTTAACTTTTCATCATTTTCTCTTTTTCAATTCTCAGTCTCATATTTACCAAAAAAAAAAAAATTCTCAGTCTCACCCTTCCTACCAAACATATGAATTTTTTTTTTTTTTGGTGAATAACATATGAATTTTTTGTTCATCCCTATTGTCTCTATTTCCCCATAATTCCATCCACTTTTATGCTTTTACCCCTATCAAACAAAGAGCCATATCCTTTCGCGGCCCGGCCACCGCATCTAAGACAAGAGAGCATTAATTGTAAAGAAGTGAACTAGAGAGATCAATATAGAATAGTAAATGATATTTTTTTCCTTTTTTTTTGGTCAGAACGAAAAGCTTTATTAAAACCAAACTAGATTACAAGCTTAGTTTGAATCAGGAAACAGAAAAGAAGAAAAAGCTTGTGGTAACATATTATTCCAGCCTGGAAATAAATTTTTATTGCGATAATTAATCACCTCCCGATAATCTAGCGTCCTCAAGAGCTCTTCATGCTGCCAAAGAAAATTCAAATCCTTAATTAAAGCCCTAATTCTATGCACATCCTTTTGAGATTGTGTTGTTTGCTCCAAGTGCATTATTTCGGCCCTTAAAGCTTGCATGGCACCTTTCGGATGTTAGAATTTAAATCTGTGAATTAAACTCATTTACAAATACTTATTTTTACCACTAATGAGACTATATTTGGTTACTGACTTTTACAAAGAAATTTTTAAACATGCTCTATCTATAATATTTTAGTTGGCCTATTAGATAGAATAATTTTTTTAAAAGCCCAGTTGACTTATTTTCAATTAATAAATGAGGATGAATTATGTGACTAGAACATGAATGTTGTTTATATAAGACAGTGTGATGTGGATGCTAAAGTTATAACATATTTTAGTATCTGATTGTGATGGTCAAGGCTTACCGTGAAAGAGAAGAACCGGTTGGAGATTAATATATTGGTAAATATAGATTATAAACATGTGTAGATCTTGTAATACACATACTAGATTGTTTAATTATGATTTCATATTTTAGCATGTATGTGTATATTGATTCTAACATCGGATTTCCATGTACTTCTCGAAGCCAAAATGTTAAAACAACCTAAAATTATTTAGCTTATTAAAAATACTCCAGTTATTTGATCTCTCACACTGACTATACATATATTGATCAACTACAAACTGGTATATTTTTGTTCTTACATCTATTTTGCCTCAAATCTAATTAAAAATCTTCTTTCTCTTTTTAGGCATTTTATTGTAGGGCATAATAAGAGCATCTATAATAGAATGTAGATTGTTAAAATTAACATGCCACATAAGCACATCTAGACATTATTTTGAAAAAATATTTTCTAATGGAAATGTCTATAATGAATGTCGAGTTGACGTGACATTGACATTGTCAAAGTGAATATCTACTCTTGGAGGCTGGGTCAGACATTGTTAAGTTTCCAAAAAAATAAAATTTTTATATTTGCTCAAAAACTAAAAATATTTAATAAAATATATAATTAATTAATAACTATAAATAATTTTTGTGCACATCACCATTAAAGAATAATTTTTAAATTCATTATGCATTTATGCCACATAAATTTAGATAATATATATTTCTACGTTATATATACAGCAATCCACATTTTTCATTGAAAATGCTCTAAAAGGATATTGATCCGAACTTAATACATGAGGAAACTCCACTGCTGCATTTGGAAAAGGAGACAAAAAGCTTCCGATAACAATGACCTTATCCAATCTTTCCCAAATGAAATAATAAGTGATTTTATAACAAAGTGGATGATATTTGTTATTTCTTGGAGAAAAAAAAATAAAATAAAATAAAAAAGAAGAAGAAAGAGTATACATTGCACTTTAGTATTTTTCGACTTTTAGAACTTTGTGAATTAGATTACTAACTTTCAAAAAAAAGCATTTTTAATTTTTAATTTTTCAATTTATTATAGACTGATTTAATTTCCAATTTTGCTAAATATATTGATAATAGTTTTGTCAACGTGGTTGCTTTATTTGTATTGTTTTCCTCTCCATACAAACTTTGATATTTTCAATTCCATTATAAAAGCAAATTTTTGGAAAAAAACTATTACTAATCAGTTTATCAAAATTGGGATTGAACTAATTTGCAACAAACTGAAAATTGAAAGTCTAAATCGCTACATTTGAAAGTCAAAAGTCTAAATTATAAAACTCTACGAGTCAAAAATACTAAATGCAATTAATCCAAAAAAATATTTGAAAATGTGGGGATTAAAAATTCAAGATCATTCACTAAGAAAATAGTTATTTTGCCATATAGTAATTAGGCCTTTAAAACATTTCTCACATGACCTTGTCATAGAAGATAAAGCCCCCGTTTAGTGTGACAATTTTCTAGTTAAAAAACTCTACTTTGATAGTTTTAAGTATTTATGCTAAAAAATTTGATGTTTGTCACATAAGTCAAAAAGTATCCGTTGACTAAAAAATAGCTTTTTAAAATCATTTTAGAAAATTTTAAATTTTAAGCTTTTAGAAAAAAATTCTTTCTTTTTCAGCTTATAATGAGAAGCTAAACAGAGCATAAAATGATTTTTTTACTATCAATTTTGTCTTTATTATTATATTAATTTTTATACTATATTCAAAAAATTAGTAAATAATTTATGTATAATAAATTAGGAGTTGAAAGTACTTTTAAAGTTATGATAGTCAAATGATCTAAAAAGAATAAAATCAATTTTTAAAGTGACAGCCAAACAATTATTACCTTTTAATAAAAATTATTTTTAAAAATCTCTATTATTAAAAGCTCTACTGCTAAAAGCTCCACTTGCATCATCTATACCAAATGGACGCTAACTAACATATAAAATCTTGTACATATGAACATATTAATATATAATATTATAGGCATAGTTGCAAAACTCAAAATCTCGGTGACTTTATTTATTTATTTATTTATTTATGATGGATAGGATATATAGGTTCCAAAAAAAAAAAAGGTAAATTTTTTATAATTTCTGTCAAAATTTTTGAAAATTTCGCAATATTTTTATCAATATTTACATGTCAATTGCTTTACAATTTTGTTTAAATTTTCATAGATTTTTCCAAAAAATTTGTGGAAGTTTCACGAAAAATTTGGAGATATCCATTGATTTTTTTATAAAATTTTAAAAATATTATGGATTTCTATAAAATATTATAGCATTTTTTTTTAAATTATAACTATTTGTTGATGACGTAGAGAAGGAGAGCCATATAAGACTGTAAAAAGTAGAAAAAATGGTACAATGGAAATGTCACAGCAAGATGATAAATTATTTTTTGCAAATTTGGAATCAATGAAAGTTAAATGTTTAGGGACATATAGATATATATATTTATGTTTTCCAACAGCTTAAATCATCGAAGAAATGTTTTGTTTTGGAGCCATAGAACTCATGTTGATTCACCAGAGCTCTTAGTACCTGCATATATATGTGGGGCAAAAAAAAGAAAAAGAAATTAGAACTTCAAAACTCATTAGTGATAGATTAATAGATTGTTATGGAAATGTAAATATGTATATTAAGGGATAATACATATGTTTGTATGTACTGAAGATAAACATATAAACATGAGCTGTACTTGAAAGTGTAGCCCAGCGGTAGGAATCAGCTAAATTTTTACATCTGCGAATACGGAAGTTGAAGTTTGAGTCTTGGTAGCTCCATTTTAACTTAAGTACTCATTTCCGCTGCTACTGCACGAGGGAGATGAAGATTTTAGCGACACAGACTCTCATCGCGGACTCCTATAAAAGTTAAAAAGACGTATGAATTAGCTCACTCACTAAATACTTCATAAACCTATATGTCATTTTTCTATTATAAAAAAAAAAAACATATAAACATGAGGTTCACGGGTCTTCTTTTGGATGTCATGTTCTGCGATGGCCTAGTTTGGTTACCTGCTCTTCGTGGAGGTCCAAATGGGGAGTTGGGACCTTTTTGTTTTTGGTAACTACTAAATAGTTGGGACTTGCTCCTTGGAAATAATGTATTTTTGGTCATGGTGGACCAAAAAGATTCCTTCTATATTTAATTAATTATGTGTGTATCATGTGAATTAATAATAAGTACAACAAGATGCTGGCTTTATCCAGGTGGACCTAATTTTAATTTATTTATACGGTATGAGTTGTTGGCTCATAACAAACATTTCAACCGCCTTTTTGTTGTTCTTATATCACCAAACTTTTTATTCAATAATGAGTTTTTGGACCTAGTTTTAGAACTAAGTGTTTTTTTTTTTTTGGTTAATTTCAATTAGATCTACTGAAATGCAATACAATTATAAATTACACTTGAATTTTAGTATAATTTCATATACCTCTCTACCGTTTTTTTTTTAATGAAAATATGCCTTCCCATCGTTAGATTTTTTTCCGTTACATTTAGCTCATAATGATGGACTGAGCACAAAAGTAAGTGTGAAAATATTTAATTACTTCATACGTGTTTAACGTTTTGCTTCTAACCTAATAATGCTCCAAACTTTTGCCTTTGTGATCTCATCTTCTACTGGTTTCCAAGCTCGCCAATTTTTTTTTCTTTTTTTAAGAAAGCTGCCGTTTGCCATGCGTTTTCAAATCTGAGAAAGCTTTGTTTTTACTCTTTTATTCTATTATATTTATTGGTCATCTAAAAGTTTGGAGCTTAAACAGATGGATTCACACAACTTTGTATTTATTTACCTATTTATTCTAAACGTTATAATCCTCATTTAAAAAAAAGTTATCATTAAACTATTGTTTGATGTAACAATTATCACATAGGAAGAAAAATTACTAGATTATCTAGGTGAATAAGTACCATATTCAAAAGAGTAACAAAGTATGTGTTCAAGAATAAAATCAACGACATTCCCATGTAATTAATTTCACTGTAAGAGTCGGATTTTTTTGTTCATAAAACGTAAAAACCCTGAGAAAGTGATTTGATTGGAATTTCCACATTGAAGACTTTTTAAATAGCAGGACGATGAAAAGTCGATATTCCGACAACCGAAGAAAAATTTGATTTGCCAATTTATTTCAGCCACGTATAATATTAAAATAAAGACAATTAGGCACGTGAATGGTCCAGTGGTCAGACGCAATATCAATCGGTTGAAAAAGATTAAGAAAACCTCAACACAATTGGAAAAGTAGTGAAAAAAAAATCCTTTTATCCCCACGTGGGGATTCTCCAGAACGCAAATCTTTTCCACGTGGGAATATTCAAACTTTGTGTTTCAATAACCACGTTTCGGAAATTACAGGTCCATTTGAATTTTCCTCGTGCTAAATAAATTTCCTTTCACTGGTACCACTGCAAAGCTTCGTCTCTCGAATAATATATTAATAATTGATGAGTTATAAATTTGTCTCTCCCTTCTTTACTTGTAGGATTAATTCATGGTTGCCAACATTATGAATTTCGGTGGACAATCATCGCCTCCAACCTCAAGCCACGTCAGCTGGACGCCAAGCTCTGATCGTCACATGCAAAGCGAGAACGTGAAAAAGAGAAAAGCAGGAAGAAAGAAGTTCCAGGAGACGCGCCACCCGGTGTATAAAGGAGTTCGGCAGAGAAACGGCAAATGGGTCAGCGAGCTCCGGCAGCCCAATAAGAAATCCCGGGTTTGGGTCGGGACCTTTGCTTGCCCGGATATGGCAGCTAGGGCTTACGACGTAGCTGCTTTAGCACTCAAAGGCGAGTCGGCGGAGCTAAACTTTCCAGAAGACGCAAATGCCCTTCCGCGGATTGAGGCGGCATCTTCCACAAGAGAAATACAGTGCGCGGCAGGGGCATTTGCGGATACAAGAAAAGCGTACGTGGACGAGGAGGAATTGTTCAACATGCCTGCTTTACTCAACAGCATGGCTGAGGGATTGATCCTCACTCCTCCAGCCTTGCAAAAAGGATTTAGCTGGGACGATTTCGAGGAACCTCTGGATTTTTCACTCTGGACTGAATGACTCATTTAATTTTTTACAACTCTAGGTCTAGCCACTGAGATTTTCAGCATTCATGCATGGGACTATATATATAATACCAGCTGTTCTACAAATCTGATATATATATATATCCTTTTTCAAGGTTTTGGGAGAAATAATAATACAACATTTACAAATACTCATTCACAAAGGAACAAACATGTAAACAGCCTTTTATCCACCAGAATAAAATGTGCATGTATATATATATATTGGCATTTTTTACAGTTGAAAAAGCTTCACGAAACAGTTGGTAAAGAAAGGGAAAAATATGGACATGTCCAGATAATATATAGTTTGAACTTCAATGCTGGAGATTTTCATTCACCAATGTGTTTGCCGGATATGGTGAATGGAGGATATGCCTTGATATGATGCTAAATTTTAGTAAGAGACTACTATTTTAAAGAGGAGATATGCTGTTTGTTGGAATTAAATTCCATCGTATTGGTTTTTGAATTGCATATTTAACTTGCAATCCATGATGATTTTATTGACCAATTTGCACAAAATTATATCATTTATAAGTTTGCAATTTGTTCATTTTTGAGCCATCCACATTTGTGATGCTTAATATTGTATGCTGGAATTATGAATTTAAATTTCTTAAATGGTGTTTGAGATGGTCGAAGTCTTCCATTAGAAATTCGCTAACTCCTGATTAAGCTTCGTAGCAATGAACCTCAACAGTCAACACTAATGCCGACTCATTGACTCTCAGCTGTCTGTTTGTTACCTTTGTCAAGGCAGGGCGGTAGTGGAAGAATTATTAATAATTAGGAATAATGGGCTTAAATGGCTAACAGGTGAAACCTTCACCCAAATGAATGCTGTTGACTGAAAGTAACATCATCTTACCATTACAATAATATTGTTTCAATGTAATTCATCTACTTAAGAAATAATTTTCTTTTATAGTAATAATTTTTTTTTTTTTTTGTTAATTAAGGATCATGAGTTGGTTTTCAAGAAAAAAGATTTTATCCACTTTTTGGGCCCAAAAATATTTGGGCTGGATTATAGATATTGGGCTTAAGATGGGGAGCTCACTTTTTGGGCTTATGTTTGGGCTGGATTATATCGACCTAGCCAGATGGGTAAGTCTAGCCATTATTAAGCCCAAAATTATATGGATTGTTATTTTTATATTAAAAGATTCATATCTGCTTACGCATTTTTCTTTTTCTTTTTTTAATGAAATATACTTAATAATTTAAAATTACAATTTTAAAGTTAACGATAAAAAATAAAAAATATTAATATCTTATAACTTTTATCATTATTTTTTTTCAAAACTAGGTATGCGCTACATGCATGCAGCATATGATTTAATAGCGTTAAATATATTGTTTAAAATGTACATTTTGAATTAAAATATAATTAAATAAGAAGTTAAGCATATATCTATTTTTTTTGAAAAAATATATACAATTGCTTTAAAAGAACAGTATCTTATTATAATGAAAATAGTTGCCACATATATGTAATATGAAAGTATGTAATTCTCAGCTTAGAGTTCAAAGGTAAGAGATTAATCTAATAGGGAGAGTAATTAAAGTCCCATCTCAAGGTTGATTTCGTGCAAACCCATTACTTAGCTCAAGGGGCTCCCAAAGAATTTTTTTTTTTTTTTTTGGTGAATAAAAAAGGACCTACCCGTAGCGGGGTTATAGGCCCAGGAGGTATTTAGCGAGTGGACGGACCAAGGCGTCTTTTTAACCCGATAGGAGTCCGCGATTGGAGTCCGTGTCGCTAAAATCTCCCTCCCCTCGTGCGGTAGCAGCGGAGAAGAGCACTTGAGTCTAAATGAGATTACCAAGACTCGAACTTCAACTCCTGTACTCGCAGGTGTGAAAGCTCGGCTGGCTCCTACCACTGGGCTACACCCTCAAGTGCGCTCCCAAAGAATTATTCGTACCCTTAGATGTTATATTTGTATTTATGTTAAAAATAGATAGTGAAGATACTAATTCTGTAGCTCCCTAATCTCATGACACATGTCATTGGACATTTTACTTTACCTTTTCTCTCTCCAGCCGGTTATGGGCCATGTGAGGCCACATTGGGGCTTCTCTAAATAAGTTGGTTGAAGCCTTCCTTGCCTTCACTACAAAAGCTCCCATTTGGATTGGGTTCTGATCGGTGGGCTTTGACTTGTTATTTGGTCTGGACCCGGCTAAATGATGTCTACACAACAATTGAAACTTGTTTTATATATATATATTTGATTTTTTTTGATGAAAAAAAACCTATTTGATTTCATTACAAGAATTGATACTTTAGATATTAATTTATTTTGGCTTGTTAGTTCTCATTTCAAATACATCATATGAAAACCTTAAAGGAATATAAAGATGTTATATTGGCAAAATGCTTAACATTCTGCTTTTTATGTATAGCTATAGACAACTCGACTCGCAATACTTTTAAACATAGAGTGAGCGATTGTATTTTTCTTTTTAAATAGGGAGAGAGATGGGTAAGTTATTATTATTCTTAAATTTTTTAAAAATAAATCCTTTAAAAACTTTTCTTAATATAAGTTTGAAAATAAGCAAACGTGAAAGAACCTAACAAGTAACAAATATGTTAAAATATATGAATATTCATAATAAATAATTTATCTGAGAATACATGAAAAGAATTAGATTATACGTGTCTAGAGAAGGATGGTGGCCTACTAAGCGTGATAATATATAAAAGAAAATTGAAAAATCATAGGTGGGGTCGGCGTTTAAATGGATTGTTGTTGGCTTTGATATTTCTAATTTTCCTTGCAAATTGAAATGGTTTGCCGAAACCGAATCACATCACAGCACAAACAGCACTCATTTTTCGTCCTTAATCCATATTAATAGGAAGACCAATAAGCTGCAGTAATTTGCAGGAACAAAATCTGCAACTTAGATGGAGATCAATTCGGCACATGGAAAATCCAATTCCAACCACGTAATCAAAATCTGGGATGTAGACAGCGATCGATTATCGTCGATGGAGCAGAAATTAACAGAGCCTCCAAGGCTACTCAGCAACTTTGCAGGTAAGAGATCGTGCTGTATTTTCCGAGTCCCACATAGCCTAGTAGAGGTCAACGGCAAGGCCTACGAGCCACACATCGTCTCCATCGGCCCTTATAACCACGGCAAACAATCTCAGTTCAGAATGATTGAAGAGCACAAATGGCGGTATCTGGGTTCTTTGCTTTCAAGAACAAAACCCAAAGGTCTTGAGTTGAAGAACTACTTGGAAGCCGTAGCAGAATTAGAAGTTCAAGCTAGAGAATGCTACTCCGAAACCATCCACTTCACCACTCATGAGTTCCTCGAATTGATGGTTCTCGATGGTTGTTTCCTAATCGAATTGTTCCGCAGAGCTGCGAATTTGGTTCGGCCTGAGCCCAATGATCCTCTGTTCACAATGGTTTGGATAATGCCATTTTTTTGCAGGGATTTTCTACGGCTGGAGAATCAGATCCCCTTTTTCGTTCTCGAGCGACTGTACGAGCTGACAAAATTGGCTGGAGCTGAGGAATCCAAAACCTCCTTATCCCTTCTCGCCCTGCAATTCTTCAACGCCGTGATGCAGAGGCCAGAAGAAGTCATCGAGAAGCATCGAAATCTCGAAGGCAAGCATTTGCTGGACTTGGTCCGTTCAAGTTTCATCCCTCCGGATCAGGAATTTCAAGAGCAAAAGATCAGAAATCAAAAAACCCATTTAATTCCCTGTGTGTCCAAGCTCCGTCGAGCTGGAATAGCGCTTAGACCACCGCGCGACGCAGACAGTCTCTTGGCGGTAAAATTCAGGCGCGGAGTGATTGAAATGCCCACTATCTGCATCGACGACTTTATGAGCTCCTTCCTGCTGAATTGCGTGGCATTCGAGCAGTGCTACGGCCTCTTTTGCTCCAAGCATTTCACCACCTATGCCACGCTCATTGATTGCCTCGTCAACACCTCTAGGGACGTCGAGTACCTCTGCGACCACAACATCATCGAGAATTCCTTTGGAAACGATGCTGAACTTGCGAGCTTCATCAATAACCTAGGCAAAGATGTTGCGTTCGATATTGAGCTGTGCTATTTGTCGAATTTGTTCAATGATGTGCATGACTATCATCGGAGCAGTTGGCATGTTACTTGGGCAGGCTTCAAGTACACATACTTTGATACTCCATGGTCTTTCATCTCCGCATTGGCTGCTTTTGTTCTACTGCTCTTCACCTTGGCTCAGACTTTGTACACTGTTCTTGGTTATTATCTTGACCGTAGTCCTAGACAAAATTAATGATTTTTGTTTATACGGCATCCTTTTATTAATTCTTACACTATGTAAGAGATTTCAAAGGGAAAATATCAATATCCCCTAGTAATTGTGATGAAACCTTGTATAGTATAATATTTACTATTTTTTTTTTTCCTTTGATGGAGATATTTAACATTGCCGTCACTTGTGAGACCCACCACGACGGCTATCAAACATTCAAAATATCAACAGATGTGTTACCGAGGCCTTCGGTCTTCCATACAAATATTAGCGTTTCGTGTTACCTCAGCAAATTAGGCCATCTAACGGTCCTACTTTTTCTCAACTACTAATGTACGGTCGTGATCGAATTTATTTGACTAATCTTATTTTCTTTTGCCAGATATTCATGTTTCCCAAGTGCATTTTCATCTTTGCTGTTCCAATAGTTTGCTGGACACATATAAAAAAAGGTAAATCATCCTAAGTTTTTTAAAGAAATAATAATTTAATTTTGAGTAATATTAAAAGTACCAGTTAATTTTTATTAAATCTAATAATTATAATTATATATTATTATTATTATTTTATTGATTAACATATTAATATAATTTAAATTTAGACAAATGAAACTTTAAAAAAATAAATATAATTAAGTATATGCTAATAAAAAATAATACTTAAATAATTGGTAGATATCTTAATGGATATGTGACACGTATTATTCTTTAAATTTTTGTAATAGCTAAAAAAAATTAAAAATTGAAAATTCAATAATTTTACTAAAAAGGTTAAAAACCCCGACTCAAAATGAGTATTGTAAAAAATGTATTAAAAAATAATGAACAATCTTGGAAAAGTGGTAATTCAACCACACCTAACACACAGGAAAACTAGACAGTATCCATTTTTTTTTTTTTTTTTTTTT